>BPLR01017900.1:0-39031 GCA_021605095.1 Caerostris extrusa | reverse complement strand
TCAGAACGATTATAAAAATGTTGTTGTTTTTTTATATATATATAAAATAAATAATATTTGCGTATGGAACTAAAGCGCAGTTTCACATCCAAAGAGCCGCATGCGGCTCGCGAGCCGCAGGTTGCCGACCCCTGGCCTAGACCTAATATATACATAGGATGGCCCATAAATTCGTGCAAACTTCAAAAATTCATAATAAAAGAAGTAATGATGGGGGAAAAAAAATTTCGGTTTGAGTGAATGTGATCAGTAGAACATTCTATATCCAGGTATAAAAAGATGATTCCAAAAAGTACCCGAAAGATGGCGCTCACATGTCATACTGAGAAGCTTTAATGCAAATCACGCTAACAATAAAACATTTGGCTGGAAATTCGATCACGATAGTTCCTGCATTTCGCAAGACATGCGTTACATGTCGTCACCTTCATGAATGATGGAGCCCTACTCCACTTTTGCACGTAAAGACAAGACATTCCTGTTGGATACTTTCACTGAAGATTTAGTGATAAATCGAGGCCGTAAGTTTAAGTGGCACCTCAAGCTCACCAGATTTTGATCTCAAGCAGATTTTTGGTAGTGGGGATACTTAAGTTCTAAAAATTTCAGGCCTGAGCTACCTTTGGTGGAACTGAAAGATGCCATTAGATGGACCATCAGTGACACCGATGCCACACGCCGCAATCAAATGCCGAAGTAGTGACGCACCTCGTTTGCCTAGTACCTTGTGGTGGTCAAGTTGAACATCTTTTACTTAAAAATAAATGCACAATGTCAAGTTATTGTGATCTGTTTCTTGTCAATTTGTGTTTGCCTGATTTGCATTATTTTTTTATAACTACCATCAAGCCTAGTAATGTAGCAGACATGGCAGAATATCATATATTTCGAATATAAGCCAAGAGTATGTTTTTTTTCTTTCAATAAATTTACCTAAATTAAGAAGCCGAAATGAAAAATTTCTGTAACTTTCTGAAGCATCATAAGAGAAAAATATTGCCATGCGGGTAAAACAGTCGGAATATTTCCCAGTCAAATCGCTGTAAAATAAAACGCCAACGACGACAGTTATTACTCTGCTAACCTTATCTGAAGATAGCACATTATTTTCATTCAGTTGTTGTATACGATCTGTATCTATTGCTATTTTTGTCTGTGAGCGAGAAGGGAAATATTTTTTTTTGATAGCGCTGGCTGAAAGCTGCTTGGCGATGAGCAATTTCGAGAATGGAAAAAAATTATTATATTCTAAAAAAAAAAAAAAAAAAAAAAAAGGCAGAACGTGATCGTTGGCATATGTTTCGTGCCTTGGAGGAAAATCTATGGATTCAAGAAGCGGAAATGAACGGTTTTATTGTAACCCGCATAGTTATCCGAATCAGGTCGTTAAACAAGGTGAAACCCGAATTTGGTTAAAGCAAGTCATAATTTCAATGCTTCAGTAGAATCGCTTTTGTAACATTCTGGCGCAATTGTTTTATGAACAGACACAATATGTGCATAAAAGATCGCACTAAGCTTACGTAAAATTCCCTTCAGACCTAGAAACACAAATTGAAGCTTTTCAACGACACGTAACAAAATTACGAAAAGATTATGGTTTCGACTTGTCATATAGGCAATACGGGCAAAACTTCTGGGTCATTCGATTTGACATCAACAAAACCATTTTCACAAAACGAATAACACATTTCATTAACCCCTCCATAAACTTAAAAAAATCAACTAAAGAAATAAAAGGCGCTGTATTCAGCTATTTATCGCTTGCGCCCAACTAACGGAAAAGTACTTACGGTTTTTGCAAGATTAGCGGATGCGTATATAAACCGACCCCAGTAATTAAGCTTTAGAAATAGTTCTACAAAAACAACGCTAATAAACGGAAATATACAGTATGTTTGAAATATGGCATCATTACAATAAATTTGTTGTTGTAAACGATCTTTTATAAAAACTTTATTAAAAGAAAGGAGATACTAACTGTAGTAATATTTGGCAACAATAATTAGTGAATAAAATAGTGTCTGAAATCTAGTAATGGTATAAAATTTTATTTAAAATTCCCATTAACAGAAAAAAATGGTTAACTACATTATTATATATTTATTAATTATATTATTCATAATTTGATAAATTAGAAACTGCTTAAAATTTTAATTTTCTTGTTAAATACTAATGTTGTATCCTCCTATTAAATACTATTGTATTTTAATTACAAATCCTTTGTACAATTATATATTTTATAAATTTTGTCGAATACAATGCATGCACAACTATGCCATTAACAAGACAGAAAAGATTTCAGATTAGAAGAGAAAGACTAAAGGAAGATAATATGAATAATATACATATAGGAATTAAAAAAATTTTACTGGGACATAAAAGTAAAAATGAAATTGTACTAGCAAAGAATTTCAAAGCTCAAAAGATATACAGATCATAAAAAAATCTTTCAGTAAGTTCTAGGTATAGTCATTTTTAAAAAAAAGCTATAAGAAAATTAACAATTTTCCAACATTGCCATCACTACTAAAAAAAAAAGTTAAGTATTTTGATTTTTGATATCTAAAAAGAAAGAGGTTGACTGAAGTGTTTCAATTCCTTACAAAAGACTGCATATAAGTATATCAAATATGGATTCAGATGTTTAAAGAAAATGAAAGTGTGATACTTTTACCAGAAGAAATCATTGTTAAAAATAAAAGAGTTTTACATTTGAGATGACATCATCAAGTATGCACATGAAAAAAACAATCAGTGAAAAGTCTCAGGGAAAGAAAATTCACCAGAAATGCTATATAATTATGACCATTAGAGAGTTCATGCTATTTAACAGTGATATGCTTCTTTTTAGGATTAAGTAATATGATCCTGTCTTCCAAAGAAAGTGTTTATGCTTTTTATCCAGATTATATTTACAATTAGCAGGAACTATTTTGTATGTAATGCAGAAAATTATATCACTATAAAAATTCATGAGGAAAACTACATTTCACAGTGAAATATTATCATTGAAGTCAAAATGATTTAGGATTCATACAAAAATCAAATAATAACAGATTTGGGCTGTGCCAATGCAGATCAACTACATATCTTTACAAAACATATATATAATGCATTGAAACAACATTCTGAGCTGTAATACTTTAAAGAGCATTAATTATTTAATGAAGTAATCATGCAAGTTGACTTTGCAGAAAATCAAACAATTTATATTTGTTAAATAGATATAGATATTAAACAGATTTAAAATTGTATTCTGCAATATCAGTTACACAACTTAATCTCTTGAACTAGTATATTATTTTAATAAAAATATTTGTTATACAAGTAATAAATAATGTAGAAATATTCATTTAGGATCATTTTACTCACATCTGCATAATTAATAAATCACTTACTGTAGGAAATTCTTATAGGTACTTATATATCATGTTCATAATGAAATAATATTTTTTAAACGTATATTTTTATTTTGAACACAGCAGTTTATAATAAACAAATTCTATGCTATATTGTAGTTTAAAGGACCCTGGGTTTTAGTGACTTTTTTTTTTTGGTACTAAATTGGTGACCAAATATGATATATATATGACCAAATATTCTTTTATTCCCCTTGAGTTTCGCATTTTGGAATTTTTACTCTAAACAATTTTCTTAATTTCAAGAGGGACTTCCTTTTCTCATTGCATCAAAATGCTCCTAGTACTTTCCATTTTCTGATATCGCATCTGTTAGTATCAACAAATACAAAAAGAGGAATGGATTAGAGAGATGCTCTTTTCCTCCTGATTCTATTGCAGTCAGATCTGTGCTTACCGAGACTTTTTGCCAGACATCTGGACATAATTATTTTTATTTCATGTATAAGAGATTCAGGCATTATTTAGGATTTCTGGCCTGGACATGCCAGAGAGAGGTCTTTTTTTTCATCTTGATTTATTTGTGATCAGTCCTCACTGATCTTCTTGTGTACTAACCAAAAACTATTGAAATGCCAAGAAAGAGAAATTTTTCAGAAAAATATTTTTAAAAAAATGTTCAGGCAGGATGATTATTATGAAAATTATTAAAAAGAGGCTGAATTCTGTGACAAAAGTTCAATTTATAATTAGTTTATATATGTATATATATATATATATTCCCTGTCATTATCAATAGTGTTAAAAACTTGTGGATTAGGATTGCAACATCTCTTATTATTCTTACTTTAATACATTATTTTGAGTGTTTTCCAATCATTCTTTTTCTGAATTTAAACATTTTTTTGCTGCATAAAATCACTTATTTTTCCTTTATATGACAATCAGCAAAAACACCACTATGGGGTTACATTTCAGTAATAGATGTAATTCATTGTTTATCATCAATTTGCCAATGTAAAAAGAATTTGGGATACTCCATCAATATTTTAAACTGATTACTGGTTAAGGTAATGTGAGTTCTACAGTTTGTGGCTCTACACACATATATATATATATATAAATTTTCTGTTTGGGCTTTCCCCCACCTCCAATCCTTCCCAATTTTCGTGATATTCAGTGTTTTTGTTCACTCCCTCCCTTCCTGTATATTCTAGCAAAAATAATAGATAGAGAATAATCATTGAATGCTTCATCATAATCATAAGTTCTGAGTGTGTAACTTGAATGTTGAAAATGCTGTCAATTTCATTAGTTTTTAAATACTAGTATAAACTTATTATTATTAACTTATATTATTTTTAATGACAATTTTTAACTAATTTGCATAAAATTTTTTTTAACAAATTCGATCATGCCGAAGGAGGTTAATTTTAATAAAAGAACACCTAAGAGAAACTGTAAAAAAATACATGCAAGAATGTGAAAAAAAAAAAAAAAAATGGAATTTACTTTGACCTTCCAATTGTTGGAATGATGAGAAGAAAAAAATTTCAGGTATTTCCATTAAAAGCTGAAATAGTCTATTATAGAATGCCCCGATACTGTTGATTCACCACGAGATTTCCTCCAGTTCAGAATAATTTTGTACACATTTAGAAACTTTCCATCACTTGATAAACAAAAAATAAAGAGCAAGATTTCATTAAAGGACAAGTGGCAATGTTCGACAAAAGTGTTTTTAAAGGAGACACCACACCAATGCATTTTTCATACAACTAATATAACAATTTTTTCCAATTCGAGCAATGCACACTTTTGTCATTGCTCACAATTATGGTAAGAAGATATTGAATGAATCAGTCTTACTGTCTGTATAAATTGATGACAACTTTTTAAAGTTTCAACTATCTTGAACTACATTAATACTGTGAAATTTATCAAAATGGGATGCATTCTAATAATTAAAATAACAGAAAATAACCAGATAAGTACAAGAGGAGCACAAGCACATTAATCAAGGATATGAAAAGATATGATAAATAAACACAGATATAATAATTAAATACAGACGAACAAATATAATAAAAAACACGAGCAAATGAACTGTTATGATATCAATCATAAAAATAACAAGGTTACTGGAAAACCAAGTAAAAAGCTGAGTTGAAATGACTGTTGATATATATAACTAAAGGAAATGTAAAACCCATAAAAAAAAAAAAAAAAAGGCAATGGATGAGGGACTTTTCAGAAAAACAATCAGTTTAAAAATCACATAAAATAAAATAGCATTTTATATCGATCTATTCAAGTAACATCAAATTTTATTAATACAATAAATAGCACAGTCTTGTATTTTTAAAAAGGAAAAGACCTACACTATTGAATAAATAGGTAAACAAAGTTGATGGAAATCAAAAACAATTCCGATCAGATTTTTGAAAATATATCAATATTATATACCTCTTCTCTTCTTTTTAACCCATCGACCACATGGGCTTTCTTCTAAGTTTTCGCTTTCTTCATCTGAATCATCCCCACAGGCCCTTTGATTTTTTGATTCTTTTTCAGGTGCTTTAGCCATTGATGCTTTTTTTTTTTTTTTTAATTAATCAAACTTTAATACTATTTTCACAAATGAAAATATGTTGAGTGAGAACCAAATTAATTTATTCGATTTTAAGTCAGATATTTTTAAAAATATATTTTACAATCAGTAGAATAACATTAACTTGCTAGAAAAACGAAACAGCACATAGTAAGAACAAAACAGACTTCGAGCCGAAAACATTAGATCAGTTCAGTTCATGTCTATGAAGTTTCATTCAAAAAATGTTTTAGAAAAAAAACAATATATTAATTATTTTTTTCTTTTCAATTTATCCTTAAACATTCCCTTATTTTTTAGATAAGTAAAAAAAAATTAATAAATGATTTGAAGTTGATTAACACAATCAGTAAATTTGAAGAAATGTAAGAAAAATTATTTCTAACAAAAGCACATTCAGTTCACAGACTTTCTATCTAGAAACTGATGGTGTGGTTGACAGCTGATATCTCAACCGATTGTGTGCCTCTCGATTTTTCTATTTGGCATTTATTCTTTTATAAAAAATTTAACTTGCTGTGTTTATTTGAAATAGGTAAGAACCTTTTTCTGTTGCTAGTAATTGTTCTGAATTATTTTTTATAAGTGTCAATGTAAAAATCTTTTGGAATTTGAAAGAGATGTTCTTCAATTAACAATGGCCGACATGACTACAAAATGGTCCTGATCTAATAATATTTCAAGTTAAATGTGATATTCCTTTTCACCAGCAGTATGATATTATGGCGAAATTAGAGTTAACTTCACATAAGCGATGACTGTTCTTTTTAGAAATGTTTTTCAAGTTACAGGTGGTACAATTCCTAAAACTGACCCCTGATCCTTAAGGATAATTTATTTTCCAAGTTAACAACTTTAAAACATATAGAATTCTTACAGATCACTCGACAAGGAAAGCTCATTAATGATCCCCACAGGTCATTTGGCGACAGCCCGAGAACTCACAACAATCGAAGGTATATTGGGAATACTAGTTAAAGCTTCATTTCAGAAAGAAAAAATTACAACACACTTCTTATTGAAGACCATTCTAGCAGATATATCGCTAAATAACCAAATTTTGGAGCTCGAGGAAAGAAATAACTTCCGAGTCAAAAATATCTCTCATTAATTTGTGTACGATAATTTGGAGGTTAAAAAAAGTTTTAACAAATTTTTTATTGCTATTAAACAATAAAATATCCTCATACACACTAAATATTGTGTATGATCTAAAATAACGTCAAAAATATCTCTCATGTAAATTATAAAACAAAAAGTACTCAAAAACGCTACCTCACTATACACCGCTAATGTAAAACAACTTCATGGAGACAAGAGTTTCTTCATTAAAAAAAAAAAAAAAATCTTAACATTGATGAAGTTATATATTCACTGCGCAGTCGTGCCAGTGATCCTAAGGTGAAGATGCACAATATTAAAAATCAACCAATCCCTTCAAACAGAATCATATGATGAGGATATAGTCTAGTTTCAAAAATAGAAAGAAATTTTTCTTATTTTTTAGCCTTAATGATTTTGTGAGAAAGGATAGATAGGGTATAATTACAATCTTTATATGGAATAAAAACTGCGTGAAAAGGGTGGAATTTGTCAGTGTTCGAAAACGAAATAAGTCTTTGTAAAACTGATCTTTCAGAAAGTTTGCTAACAACAGAAGTTAGGGCAATAGGATCCGACTAATTTTGCACCTTAGTTTAGTTTTGGTAAATGAATTATCTGGCGAAGTAAGACATTATTCAGATATGTTATCCATGAGGTAGATGCTATTAAAATATTTAGTAACAGTAAAAGATAATAATCAGACAGAGATTTAATTAGTTAACAGGAATTCCATCACTGCCGGGTGCTTTTTCGTGTTTTACGACTTTAAACTCATTAAAAGATGTAGGATTGTATTAATCACGAGAATTGTAATCGAATAAATTACAAGTAATAAATTATTTAATAATGGTATGATTGAAATGAAATGCAAATGAATTAGCATGCATAATTGACTTCGTAATGAGTAAATTATTTACTGAACAAATGATCTTATTGCTATCAGGAGAGGGACTTCTATTGTGAATAATTTTTATGACTTTGTGTATCTTGTCAATATAACCTGTCAAACAACATATTGTATTCCAGTATTGAAGCTATACTCAGGATATAGCATTTTAAAGTTGTGCTATTCTTTTATATTTAATCCAAAGTTCGCGAGATAATTGTGTGCGTGACTGAAATAAAAGTTTCCTCTTTTTCTTTCAATAAAATGTTATATTGAGTGTTACTCCAAATAAGTTTTGGATGCTGCGACATTGAAAATGATTTGTTGTTGTTATTTAAATTTGCAGAAATGACAGTATTGAATTCTGCATAAGTTTCACAAGTGTTTCCTTGTAGTCTATGATCATTGAGAGACTTAGAAACTTTAGAACGATTAATTGAATGTTTGAGGGACTTGCTTCTACTGCTTTTTTAAATATGTATTTAAACTAGCTGATTGCTATCATATGGATTAGAGTGTACAAAAAAGTTATATCTGTTCTGGAAAAAAAAATCAATCTGCGAGGAGAGAGAATGAGTAACATGAGTGTGGATTTGTGTATTGATAATATTTAAATTGTTGTCCATGATCCAATTTAGGAATATATCGGAGCTGGAGTTAATGTTAGAGGAACCTAAAGTTTGATGTTTGATATTAAAAGTCCCCTAGTATAATACGAATCTTAGATAATTGACTGAAAATGGTATAGAGTCATTCTGTGGTAAAATGGCCTCTAGGTGCATAAATATTGATAGTGATTGTTGTTTTGCGGGGAAGGTGTAATTTTTTTTTCATATCCCACTTGATCGGATCAATAGCAAAAATTTTATACTAAGTCCATGAACCCGTGTGGTCACATAGAAGGAGAGAGGGGGCAGCTTCTGTTGTGATGGAGCACTCGTGGGTAGAAGTCTGACTTGGTTAAGTGTCATTGAAGAAGGGTTGTGCCTTCCGGGAGGACTTTTAGGGAAACTATCCCGCCTTTGCGCATCATATGGGTGAAAACCCGAAACTACCACAAGGTAGTCCGACCAACGAGGCAAGATGCTGAACATCACAAACTCCATTGTGCCTCCTCGTTTTTTGAAACAGTGTCTACAACAAAGTTGCCAACGGATTGAACCTCAGCCCTAATGCTCACCTGCGGTGTGCGTTGCCACTGAGCCACTGACGTGAAGGTGTAAAATAACTGCTTGAATTTCATTGTTGGATTGGAGGAGATTGGTAAATTGAAAGGATCTACTCGGAAAATGAGTCGACCACAATAAAAAAGGCCTCCTCACCTTTCATTACCAGCTCTGTTTTTTCAATAAATTGATTTATCTGGAAGACGAAAGAGATCGTTATAATTATGAAAAGTTTCTTGAATAATGAAAAATTTGGATGATTGTAGAAATTTATAGTAGCCATGGTCGTTTTAAGCGAATACGTCTTGCATTTCTCTGTAAAATAGACACTGTTGAACTTAACATTGAGGAAAGAAAACTAAATCATACAATTATAACTTTGAATTTATAACATCTATATTGAACTTAAAAAGGAGAAATATGAGCTAAGTCATTTGAAATGAAGACAGTACTAAGCATTGGCTTGGGTAACTATTGAAGAATCTGAATCCGGCGAGAAATAACTATATCGCTCTACACTTTTGAACTTTTTCTTTGTTTCTGTTGGTTTGGTATTTGTGCAGCCAGACAACAGTTGTTGAATAGTTTGCATCACCATTGTTAGAGACGCAGACACATGTTGGATTAACGACGCAAAAGATAGTTATAATGATTTTACCTGAAATTTAACCATTTCTTTTATTAAAAATTGAGTTTTTTCCCTTGTGCTTTGGAAATAATGGTGATTTCATGCTAGTAAAGTAAACATATACCTTATCGACAGGTTGTTGGACTTTTGATGAGTAAGTTTCATCATTTTTTTGTTGGAAGAGTCACCTAGCTTCTATGAATAAATAACATTTAATTACAGAAATTATTGAAAAATGCAGAAAGTAAATACCAAAATACAGTAAATTGTATAAAATGGAATTTGTTTAAAAGAAACTCCTTTAATTCGCAATTTTTTTAAAGTATTATAAAATAATTTAAATAAGAAATAGGGGGTTGAAATTTTTGAAATTGAATTACAGAAACTTAATATTCTATCAAACCACTTTAAGTTTTGCAACAGGTATACCTAAATGGATTACCATCCCGATTCTTCACGAAGAAATAGCTGAACTCAGAGGTTTTAATGCTTTCTAAGCAATTCTACACCAAGCATATCTCTTTTAATCCATCTTCTCCCTCTTATATTATGTCTTAGAACTAGTCAATCAGTTCTTCATTTTAAAAGTCAGATTTCCTTACAGACAAGGTTTACAAATCTTTTGAATAACTTACATATTTCTGTTTCCTCATTAATTTCCAATTTTCCATTAGAACTACATTCTAAAAATTTCTATTTACCTTCCTCATCTTAGTTTACAAAATAAACAATTATCCGCTTACTTAATTAAAAATCTTTTAAAAATTTTAAAATCTTTAAAAATCTTTTTTATAATGATACAACTTTATAATCTTTTAAAAGTCCTTTTAATCTTTTAAAAAATCTTTTGAGCATCATAAAGAACAACACTTGAAAGATAAAATCATTCTCGCCTTTAATACTTCTAAAAATTCTCATAAAGATTAAATCCTAGCTATAAAAAGTTCCACTGATTTTTATTTCCTGGTAGTATTTCTTTGTTCTTTGTTTTTACTGAAGCGCTCTTTTATTGCTTTTTTCATCTTATGTAAAATCAGCTCATGATTATTTTATGTTAAGAGATAGTTTTTCAGTATTACAAGTCCTCAGAAATAGTATCTTTCAATTTACACGGGTAATAACATTACTTGGTCATCTAATTTCAAAAGCAGTTAACACACTTAACACAGTTCATCAATCTCTTTCACATGTATACATTGGAATCGTAATTGTCGTAAGGAATTAGCTCTCTGGCTAAAAGCAGGATTCTCTAACTTGAAGGATTTTCTGGTTAAAAATACATCGGGTGATCTGATCTTCCACTGGGTTTCATCGGAAGACATCATCATCCATAAAAAGATGATTTTTAACAAAGCAGAAGATATATGGCAGGACAGCAAACGGGCAAAAGAGTTTTATGATTTAAGCACTATCAAATCTAAACATCGTCTGTATCATTAGAATAGGAAAGCGGATGTTATTGTTTACTCCATTTCGCCCTAAATCATATCCAACGAAATTCAAAGTCTATAGATTCGGACTAGTTATCTCACCAATATGTTCATACTGTGATTATCAGTAAACGATGGAGCAAACATAAACAATATGTCAATTGCAGAAACAAATTACAGGACACTTTTGGATGAAACGTATTATCTTCTTCTGGATTTTTATCTGACTGACTAGGTGCAGCATAAAACTTAAACAATATTGTGATTCCTGCAACATGTTCAATAAACTAATGAATCTAGCTATATTAGAACCCGTTTTACGGTTTACTTTCTAAGCTCTCTTCGTAGTCTAATCATGACCTAAAAAATTCTTCTCTGCTATTTTATCGTTCTGTTTTTTTACCGTTTACCTTGAAATAGAAGATAGAAAAGCTTACGATTCTGTATTCTCTCCAGTTTCTACCAAATATGTTTGAATACATTAAAATTCATACTTAGCACAGAGATAGCAAGAATATTCCTATATCTTCTGAAAACCAATTGTACAGATATAAAAAAACTTACAATATTATCTGATTGATTCATGTCTTGATTATAATGGAATAGATTAGTGTTTCTTTATATCTGCAATATTATTGGTTATAAAGTCTCAAGACACGTTTACTGCTACAAGTTCGCTGAGATCAGCGCCAGTCTTATAGTTGCTGGTGCCCTAGGCAAGCTGAACTTCGGCTCCCTTTTTTAAGTATAATTATAAAAATTTCACAAGGAATAAACCAAAAATACAGAAATGAGCTCATTACCTGTAATGGACAATAATATTGTTTTTTCTCGACCAATATGAAATTTTTTTTAATCATTACCTAAAATATTTTTTCTGGTCTTTAGATCACAAATATTATAGGTATATCTTAAGTTAGATAGATATATAGGAATCTTTAGATATATTCATGCGTTTTCTATTTTTACATTTTTGAAATATTATTTTCTATAGACAAAGTCTCCAAAGAAGTCATTCTGTTGTGAGACATATGACCGTGAGTATGATTTTATAAGCTTTAGATTACTAAAGCTTTTCTCACTACTGGCCAAAGTAATGGAAATTGTAACCATGATTAATAATGCAACTCATAGATTTGGTATAACATCCTGTAATTTATTAACGTCTATGAATCTAGCGACTTCTATTGGAAGCTTTACATATTCAGGAAATAGTTCTTTAACTATATCTAGATGAGTCAAGACATCACATCCATTGATGTCACTATTTTCTTAGTTCCTTAATTTATTCTCAAAATCTTTTTATGCTACTTTAAGTTTATTTTTATCTGGCAGAAGTTTTAGGTTATTTAAAAATCTCCATGTGTCATTAAAGCTTTTTAAATGTTGAAATTTCTCTGATAAAGAGTTGATAGCTCTTTAAAATATTACATTTAACACAGAAATTTAAAAAATTTTCTGCGTCATTTGCATTTGGAATCTCGTCAATACACTCATATTCAAACAACCTCCTTTCTGCTTATTTTTTTGTCTTCTAGAAATGGGCTCTGCATCTAATTATGTAACTAATTCTTTTTGCTAGATATTCTCATGTTTTTTCCACATCCATTTGTACGATTTAATCAATTAAATAATCAGCGACACTATTTACAAGTGAAACTGTAGTGAACTGTAGTTCCACAGAGGTGTCCTGCATAGTTTTTCTGAAAACATTTATCCTGCCTAAGACATCGCACTAGACACTTAACAACATTAGAAAAACCCTAAATTTTTTTTATTTGTGTTACAAGTAGGACTATTTCCTGCCACTTCGTAGGATTAGACACAGGTATTTTCATATAAATTCATAAAGGTAAATTAATAAATAACTTCTCAATTCTAGTAATTTCGTGGCATCATTCTGTTTTGATACATTCTATTCTGCACTTCTATCAAGTCTTTCATCCAAGTTCACGGACACCCGAGCTATCCATGAATCACTCGTTAAGAACCCATGGATTAGATTATCTCTACAGTTGATTAATTCTGATTACACTAATTTTTATTTTCTATTATTTATTATCTACTATTTATTTTTATTTTTATTTCTCTAATTACTCTATTTAATGTAAAATTTAACCAAAAATAGAATAATGATTTCTTTCTTATTCAGGTTCATGGGCTCCTGGACTAAAACTGTAGACACTTGGTTAATAACATATTGCCTAAAACATGTTTTTTGGAACTTCTACCTAACGTGCCTAATTCGTTGCTTCCAACTAAACCTTTTATCTACTATTTAAAGCAAGGTATTTCATCAAGCAAAATCAGATAAGGTTCCTAAATAAATGTTTCCTTTGAATGTTGTTTGACTTAGAGATAGCAATGATGATAATGCACAAAGTTTGGAAACAGCCATGCGAAAATTGACAAAATATTTTTGTTTGACTTGAAATTGACTTGTATTGCTTTAGTTAATCTTAGATATCTATTTCATATAATTTTTTGAATTTAATTTTTATCTATAACATCAGAGTGTTTCAGATCCAATTACACTAGTGGCATTCCTTGCAGTCATTGATTTCAGAGATGAAACTATGGCCTGTAGACAGCCTGTATAAACAGCTAACATCGAGAGACAAGCTGCATGGATATCTCCCATATGATCCGCAAATACGGAGAATGCTCTATTAGCACCCTAAAAGCTCGTTCCTACCGAGGCCGTGAGGCGTTGACCAATCACAAACCTCTCCGCGTTATACCCAAAAACCCGCCGCTTGAAGTTGCCCAACTTTCAACTCACAAATTCTTGCCGCGTGTGACTTGGATTGAGCCAATAGTACATCTGCCATCTAGTAGAAGTAACTGGAACTTCACTAGGCTTAAAGCGATTTCTGAAACTTCGGTATGAATGGGTCGAAAAAATGTTCTTTCCTGCCGCGTGATGCTTCGCCACCTCACGCCTCAGTGGGAACGAACCTTTTAAAAGTCCTCCCTTTATCATTCATTGGTGGGTTGTTGTTGGTATACAT
This sequence comes from Caerostris extrusa, assembly GCA_021605095.1. NCBI lineage: Eukaryota > Metazoa > Arthropoda > Arachnida > Araneae > Araneidae > Caerostris > Caerostris extrusa. The sequence continues at coordinate 24,833 of BPLR01017900.1, read as the reverse complement.
GAGAGGGCACGAGGCTCACCTACGTGTAGGAAACAAACACACACACACACATATATATATATCAATTACATTGATAAGATTTGTGAAGGTAAAAAGATAAAAGCAATGTAAAATTAGGATGAAATAAATATTTCAGCGCTCACTGCTTCGTCATGCAAATATAAACTATTTTTCAATAAAATTTTATTATTCAGAATATTATTTCCTTAACAAATAAAAGATGTATGTTTTTTTTAAAGTATAGATACTAAATACTTTTATTTTTTAAAAGGAATAAATATTAAATACTTTTTATATTTTTAATAGAAAGTCAACTTGAAAAAGTCTTCATTATCCTATAATTTATGTAGATATTATTGTCAGTCTTTTTAACATGCTTTCAGTTAGAGTTATTCAGTTACAAAAACATATAATGAAACATACTTGTTAGCCTAGAATCTCTGGATAAGATCTATATTGTCTTGTTATATGATGCATTTTCTTATGAAGTGTGTATGTCGTATTTCACACAGACTATGAACAGTTCACTGATAGATATAGGGGAATTTATTGTTTTTCTATAGGATTTTCACTGGTAATTTGTCCAGCATTTGCGTATCATATGAAACGTATATTTTCACAAAAGCAGTTTGAATATCGATGAGAAATACATACATACTATTGTGCACAAAAAGTAAGACCAATTTTTAATTTAAAATTCCCGGGGCTTATGGAATTTCAATTTTTTCCCTTTTTTAGGTTGCTGACCTTTCCTTGACATTTGTGGGAAATTTGACGTCAAAATACTCATTAGTGTTTCAGTTATGCTTGGCTTTGTGAGACGCTAAAACTGATTCCGGCGATTTTTGAAATGTCTAAATTAATTGAGCAAAGCACTTGCATTAAATTTTATTTGCGGAAACGTATAGAATGTTGCAGAAGGCATTTGGTCAGCATTCCTATATCGGAAAGAAATGTTTAGAAGTTGTATAAACTGTTCAAGGAAGACAGAGAATATGTTGAAGACAAAGAGCCCTCCGGTCGACCATCGACCTCAACCGACGAATCTCACGTCCAAAAAAATGAAAGATTTGGTGCTTGCAAACCGTCGATTTACAAGTAGAGACCTTGCTGATGATGTTGGAATTTCAAAAGGATCGGTCAATTCCATTTTCGGCCTCAAACGCGTCAAACCTCGATTGGTACCGAAAACACTGAATGCTCCATCTCACACTGCATTGATTCTTCGCAACCTTTTCGCCAAAAATGAAACCCATATCATTCCACAACCACCGTATTCACACCGTGCGACTTCTGGTTATTCCTAAACTCAAAAGATACTCCGGGTACACGATTTTGAGTCGATTGAAGAGATTCAACGTGAATCGCCGAGTTCTTTGAAGGCCATCCCTGCCAATGATTTTTTAGAATGCATTGAGGATTGAAAAAACAAGGTGGCATAAGTGCATTGTGTCCGGAAGGGATTACTTTGAAGGCGATGAAATAAATTTGGAAGAATAAATAAAGAGTTTTTGAAAAAAAAAAAAATTTATCTTACTTTTTTTTGGGCACAGTAGCATGCTGTCACAACCTCTATCGATGCTTCTTATTTATGAAAGCACTGTAGTTTCGAAATTTTTCATGATATATAGAGCTTTCTAATGTATACACTCTAGCCTGTTTTTATGGGGGGGGGGATAGGACCGCATAAAATAATTACCCTGAAACTTCATAAGTAGCTATAAAATATATCGTTTGTAACACATTAAAAAAATTATTTTGTGCTGCAAATAGGGACTGCACATAAAAAGTTTCACACATAAAATTTGTAAATTAAAACCTCACGATGTAGCTAGAAGTTGAAAAATTGAATTTACACACTGGAATATTTTTTAATGTTTTATTTGATTGCATAGATTCCAAAATGTGTATTTAAAACTATTCATCGTTGTCAAGTAAGCGGATTTTTTTGTGAAGAATTGGTCCAAATTCACTTTCGTCACTTGAGGATTCTACCACGCACCTAATAAAATTTGTGGCAATGTGATGCAATATCTGTTGGATTCTTTTAATTTGCATGATATTTTGACAGCCATCTATTGTTTTCTTTTTTAAAGTAAATTTTTTAATTGATTTTAATTCATAATATGCATTGGATGGAATTCTTTATATACACCCTACACAAAAAAATAAATTAATAAAATGAAATAAATAAATAATAAAAAATCTTTATAAAAAAGGATCGTATAGAATCAGCTTTGAGTGTATTTAAGACATGGAATGCATCAAAATGACAGGCGATTGAAATCAAATCATTGTACTGCACAGTATAAACACAGTTTTCAAAGTTACATTGAAAAGTATGGATGCATAGCATTAATAGCATTTCACACGATACATAGCATACATAGTAAATGCATTAAATTAGAAAATTTTTGTTAATTTATCAAATTATTAAGAAAATATTCAAATTCCATAATGTGAATACTACTTATTATACGATAAGTTAATAATTTAAATTTTAAAAGATTTCAATAAATTTTCTTTAAATATTTTTTATATTGTCTTTCTAAGAGATCAAAATATTTTGTACTCTTTTTTTGACAAATCAGGTATATTACATATTCCACAATTTTCTCCAATAAGTCTTAAAAGCACAATAATATCAAAAATTATAAATAAATAATCAATACGATAATTTTTGAGGTTATTCAAGGAATGTCACTCTATAAGAAAAAAATCTGAAACGATAGCTTATTTTATGTAATAAAAATATTCTCGAACAAACATTGACAGAGAGATATTATTGCAGTACATAAACTTTATTCCTTTCACATTTTCCGGAAAACAGCTGGTGATAGAAAAGAGTAAAAGCACAGACAGAAAACTACATTGTTCTGTCGGCGTTGAATTCAAGGAAATAAGTAAACAACTGCAAATAAGAACACACGGTTCTTGTTATAAGAAGGATGGAAGATTCCGACGATGATCATTTAAGGTAATTTTCAGAAATAATTTAACTAATTTTAAATTTTGACAACAGATTTTGAATGGATGTAATGAGCAATAATTTCTAAAAGGTGAAGTGTTTAGAACTACTGGGTAAATTCAGTTTTCGCATTCTATGGTTTTAATATTAAATTAGGATTTTAATTCTTACGTAATAAAAGTTCTTTATTAACCTTTTAACCTTATTCTTTAGTAAACCTTTTACGAGTTGTTAATAATTGCAACTAATTTAAGAACACTAAATTCTGTAAAACTTTTACGAGTCGTGAATATTTGTAATTAATTTAAGAGTATGAAATGCTGTAAAACTTTCTGAAGTATTTTTATTTAACATTTCACACTAATGCAGTCTTTTAAATTGGTTTTCCGATTTTATTTATAAAATTGCATTTAATAATAATAACTAAGAACAGGGTGTTTGTGATGCTTTTTTTTTTTGTCTTTCTGCATATTAATTTTATGTTTATTTATTAATATTATTATCAAATTCTTTTTTTTTTTTGTTGATGTTTTTCTTTGTATTTTGCATAGCTTTACATGAAATATTTGATATTTTCGATAAATATCGATAACATATTCATTAATTTTAAAATAAAAGTGAATTTTCTTTTGATAAATCAAATTCTTATATCTTCCCCATATCAAAAACTCAGAATTTTTTTTTTTTTAAGAGGAATTTTCAAATATTTCTTTTATACTTTTTTTTAAGAATCAAATGTTTTGGAGTAAAATATTTAGATTGAAAGAAATTCATAGCAAATATTAATTTACAGTTGCTTTGAAAGAGGGAGAACGTTTATAGCAATAATGGCCTTTCGAGTTTTTGCGTAATTGATGCCAATGTAAAAAGTTATTTAAAGAATTTTCAGTCTAGGAACAATTTCAAAGTACTATATTTTTATACAATGTACGAAAAAGTAAATCTAAAAGTTTTTTTTTTGTAAACTTATAGTCTATTTTTATGTTTTAGTGTTTTAAAAAAAATTTAATTGTTCGGTATCATATGTCTTAGGTCCTTATCATATGGCCTGACATTAGAATTAACATTTGAAGGTTTTTTTAAAAATAATTACGAAGTGTGAATATCAATTTGCTTGAATGTATGATAAATTTGAATTTAAGAATTTTCTTTTAACAAAAAAGTATTTAAAATAAGCTTTCACTGTATATTTTGAACATAACTTAAATGAAAGCGATTTTTTTAAGGGGGGTCCTTAAAATTCATATAAGATGTGAAAGTAACAACAATATCAACAAAAGAAAATGAAATTTTTAAACGTACGTTTTTACGTAATCATAACCTTATCACGTCAACTTGACGTAACAAAAAGTTTTTAATGTAACTTACATATAACATTTGATTTTATTGTCAGCTCTTCTGTTTATTTATATCTTAAAGATATTCACCTGATGTTTACTGTTTTTCTAGATTTGTTTGAAAACGTTAAATGTCTGATAGTTGCATATTATCAAAATTATATAATAAACAAATACTGTTAATAAATTTTCAAGAAATTGAAGTGCTTGAAGGTTATTTAATATATGAAGTAACAAAATTCATTCATTATATATAAACGCTAAAAATAATACACAAAAATTCAATTTATGACTATAAAAATTAGCTTTAAGTGAAAAAATTTGTAGTTGTGAATTTCATCTGTTGATTTTAAAAAGCATTAAGACGTATTATTTCAATATAATTATAAGATTAATATTTCGTTTAATTATTAAAAGTAAAATTAACAATTAATATCCCTTTTCATAAATGCTTAATTATTGATTTCATTTGATAAATTCCATTATAACTATTAATTGGACTTGGAAAAAACATTCAAAAATGTTTTTATACTTTAGTTAATTTAGCTATAAATTTATTTATGAGGAAAATAGAATAAAAGAATTGCGTTTTATAGAAATATTACAAAAAATTGGTAAGATTTACATAACAAAAATATCAAACATTGTTTTAAAAAAATAGAGAAATTTTTAGACCAAATGCTTTTTTATAAGATGGAGGGCTGTTAAAACATGAGAAAAAAATTAGTATCATTTTTACCCACATTTGTCTCATTGTTATTTGCCTTATATAAATCTTATTTGTTCTTACTAACTCATTATGTAATATGACTCATATACATCTTCATTATTCATATTTCATGGTGACAATATGAAGAACATGATAATGTAAATTAGTGATGATAAACCTACAGAGATAAATTGGGAAAAAAAAAAAAATATTTTATACAAATTAGATATCCAAGCAGCCCTAAAATCCCGATCCTTTTTTTTTTTTTTTTTTAATGTTAGTAAAACCATTGGAATGTTTATCTCACTATCAGAAATGTATTCTTCTAAATGTTGTTTAGTCACATGTATTAATTCTATTTGAAATGGACTAAGAATATTAATCATGCAGTGTCAAATACTTTGATACTTGCGACAGAATTTGAAAAGAAAAATCGATTATCTCACACAGATGAATTACAAAAACAAAATGTTAGCTGATATGAACATTTAAAAAACGGAGAAAAGTGAAAAAACTTCAGAAAAATTATGTACGTAAACAGTGGTGAACTTGAGGTATGAAAATCAAAATCCGTTCCTTTAACCAAAATAAATAGTCTTGAATGATGTGAGTTATATATAAACTATCTCATCTTTTGTTATAAACGAAAGAAATTTTCAATCAAATCTAAATTTTACTTCTAAGAAAAGTAACACTTAAACATGAAAACATTAAGCAACAATATATATTATAGTCAAAATGCACTTTAAGTTAAAAAGAGATTATTTAATATTTTAAATTTTTTAGAGAATGCCTTCTCATTCTTTATGTATTTTCTAACTTTTTATTATTACCAGTTAAGTGTTCTCGATAAATTCAAGAAAGCAAAAGTTTTTTTATAAGCATGTTAAATGTTAATTAACTAACTCCCTGGCGGTACAACATGAGATATTTTCTTTTACGGGTAGGGTTGTCGGCCCTACGCAGTACAGTCTTACTAGACCAGGACCTACTATTTGAAGTGGATTCCAAACCACTTCAAACATCCATGGTACCGGCGGGATTCGAACCAGAAACCTGTGGCACCACGCTCCAGAACGCTTGTCCCTCGGAAATCAGGCCCCATATAAAATATTACCACTATTTTATTTTTCCTTTTTTAAACAATCTTCAAAAAAAGAAATGGGGCATGTTACTCATAGATTAGATTTTTGAATTGTGTACAAAACCTTTTATGTTTTTTTTTTTTATTATTATTATTTTTTTTTATCAATATTACAATATCTGAAAGCTCTTCTGATATATATTTTTTATCTTTAACTGAAAGTTTTTAATATTACTCAATTTTTATGCTTGAGAAAAAATCTCAATCCCAACATCATTTGAACCGGTAACTATTTGTTTCTTTAGTTGGTTTTGTCATTGTTAATGAAGAATGAAATGGTAGTTTGTCTTTTACTGTCATTTTTTTTGTACACTTTAGACTAATTGGACAGGGGCCTACAGTTTAACGTGAATTCCGAAACGCCAACAAACATTCGTGCTATCCACCAGGATTCGAACCTGAAGCCTGTGGTACCAAAGACCACAGCGCTAGCCAATTTGCCATTAGGCCGCGATGAAATGATAACTAAAAGTAAAAGAAATAACTTCATAGATGATACAATTCTCCCAATTTCATTAAATAATGTGTACTGCAAAAGATAGATCTTTCATTATATAATGTGTACCAAAAGATAGATCTAGTGTGCTTATAGGTTAAATGTACAAAGAGAATTTATATATATATATGGATTTAATTAAAATTTGTCAAATAAAAACGTGTTTCTTTTCACTAAATGCGATATGTTAACAACTCATTAAGACAGCACCACCTTGATATAACGACAAAATTCTATATAAAAAAACAAGGTGACTTTTGAAGAATTTCTAAACTCAGATTTGTAATATACAAGGAGGAAAAAATGTTACTTCACTTCTATAGTAGTCTTAGGCTTTTGGAAACTGTGTTGGGGAAAGGAGGAGAATCAGTGTTATGGTACTCTGCCATTTCCGATAGATGGAGCCACGTAATCTGTATCTGCTCCGTAATTTTTTTTTTTTTGGCCTAATGGCCAATCGACTAGCGCTCTGGCCTTTAGTACCACAGGTTTCAGGCTCAAATCTTGGCGGTGGCATGGATGTTTGTTAGAGGTTCGAAATCCATGTTAAACTGTAGGTCCCGGTCTAATTATCCCAAATTGTGCACAAAATGACCATAGAGCGACAAATCAACCCAAACCTACCTAATTTTCTTCGGGCCATCCGGTCAATTTTTTGGCTAGTTTCTCCCCTCTTCCCCGATTTCTCGCAAATATGGGAAGTGGAAATTAGGGGAAGATTTTCTTGCGATTTTTCAGTCAGTGTTAGTCTCATTTGGTCTACTTTGATTACACTAGGTTATGTCATAGACGTACGATACCAACCCTCTCTTCTTCGTCGTTCGGGTCCGCCGCTTCGCTTATTGTAAAAGTGCGTTCCGCGGTTTCTTTTTGTTAACAAAGGATACATTATAAATACATATGTTCATTATACTACCAGAATTAGCAGTTGAAAATTCACATTCAATTATAGGTTTCTTGCATTCAATAACGTTAAAAATTCACTCATCTATCGCTCTCCCCATTTTAAAATAAAAATAATCATCAAATTGCTGAAGGAAATAAAGTTTATTTTCAATTTTAAAATCTTCAAGCAAATATGAAAATAATATATAATAATTTAGCCAACATTTTTGAAATTTTAAAAACAATACACTGTTAATTTATTAGGAAAAAAAATGGTAAATTGTTTCATCAATATCTTTTCTGTGTTTATTTATAACATTTAGCGATACATCATACACCCAAATTGCGCCAAGGCCGTCATAGAAAATAAATAACGAAAAAACATAAATTATAAAAAATGAAAAAAAAAAAAAAAAATGTAATTATAATGGTTTTTTTTCTTTCTAATGCAGCTGGCAAACACTTAGACAGCTTGGTCTTGATGCCTTAAGGCAAGTTCTGCACAGACGTTACTCACTTTGCATTACCCAGGGGGCGCGTGTAACTTGAAGATAAGCCACGGACGCGGAGTAACAATGTCCCCGCAACGCTCTACGATCTTATTAGACCGGGACTTACGGTTTAAAGGGGATTCCGAACCACTACAAACATCCATGGCACTGCCGGGACTCGAACCCGAAACCTCTGGTACCGAGCGACAGAGCAATTACAATGTGTTACGCTATAAGAGATTGATAATACACTGGCTGTTACATTTTTTCAAACAAATAAAAAAAAAAAAAAAAAAAAAAAGGAGCCAAATATCTCGAAAGCAGCCCTTCTGGAGGTTTGATTTGGTTTGGTTTGTCGCTCTACGGTCATTTTGCGCACATTTTGGGCTAATTAGACAGAGACCTACAGTTTAACTTGGATTCCGAACTGGTAAAAATATCCATGCCACCGCAAGGATTCGAACCTGAATATAAGCCTGTGGTGCCAAAGCGCTGGCCAACTGGACAATCAGGCCACACCATGTTGAAGCAGATTGTGTGATCGAAATCGTCAGATGCTTTTGAGGAAAAAGTAGTTTAATTTCTTACCAACCAGTCCAATGCTGCGTAAAATTACCGAAGAACTTATCAATCTGCCTAATACAATCTGTACTTAACCTTACAATGACAATTTCCTAACTCGTTTCATCCCTTCCATGTTAGTTGTGACTTATAATACCAACGACGCTTTAACCTTTTAAATCACGAAGTAAATGACGTCAGTATGCTAATTAACACAAAAACTATTTAAAACTTTCTTTTAAAAATTGAAGTTAGTGAAAGGAATTTGCAGGAATATAAAATATACGTTAGTATCTAACATTGCATTTATGAATAACAGTTTTTTTTTTTTTTTAAAGAAACTTGAAATTTCATATTATAGGACTGATGGCTTAATGTTAAATAGAGCAAACTGACGTACTAGAGGACAAAGATTCGAATCCGTTGGTGGCGTGTGTTGTCGTCATTGCTTCTAGAAACGAGAAGACACCAAGGCGATTGTGACAGCAGGTGTGAGGAACTTTTGTCGAGAAGTGAACTCTTTTAATAGGACTTTTTCGAATATTTTTTCCGTACAACAAACAAATGAGACTCTCATGAATCAGTCACATTACTTTAAAGTTCCTACTGATAAAAAAAAATAATTTCCTTTCTCCTTCTTGCAGTGGCCTAATGGCTAATTTGGCTAGAGCTCTGGCCTTTGGTACACCAGGCTTCAGGTTCGAATTCTGGCGGGGTCATAGATGTTTGTTAGTGGTTCGGAATCCACGTTAAACTGTAGGTCCCCAGTCTAATTGGCCCAAAGTGTGCACAAAAGGATTGTAGAGCAACAAATCAAACCATCCCTCAAGAACTCCTCGTGGGTTGAGAAACATAAGGCCCGATGTAAAAAAAAAAGATCTCATTAATACCTGAAAATTACGATTGAATGGGCAATTAGATTTAATGACCGTGCAGTTGTTTAATTAGTTTTTCTAGAATTAAAGTAAGCAGCAGGTAAATATTTCATTGATTATGTGATTAATTTTGATTTTACAATAATATAATTGAAGCCTGATGGCCGAGTGACAAGCACTCTGGCACTCGATGCCACAGATTTCGGGTTCGAGTCCCATAGATGCCATAGATGTTTATAGTGGTTCGGAATCCACTTTAAACCGTAGGTACCGATCTAATATGACTTTTGGGATGACAACCCTACCCCGTAAAAAGACACCATCTCATGAGGCTGTTGCGGCCATTGAAGAAGAAAAAAGAATATTATTATTGCTGTTTATGTGTTATGCTATTTTCACGCATATTTCTTAACAATTTCAATGAATTTCTAAATTCTTATATATTACTTTTATTTATATCGTTTTAGAGCAAGATATGGCTTGAATAAACAACATAAACGTTTAACCTATTATTAGCAAAAGAATAATTTAAAAAATAATTGCGTTGATACAAAATTTAAAATTAATCCAATTATTGCTAAAAACTGAAGGTTGATTATTTTATATCCTAATTACAAATACTTAAATTTAAAAATTGGTTGCATTCAGATTTATTTATTTTTGTTGTGGGTTTTAAAAATATATGAAATAAGAAAATGTAATTTGAGGGGCCTGAATGGCCGAGTGGCTAGCGCTCGGCGCTCGGTACCACAGGTTTCGGGTTCGAGTCCCGGCGGTGCCATGGATGCTTGTAGTGGTTCGGAATCCACTTTAAATCGTAGGTCCCGGTCTAACACGAGCGTTGTGGAGAGTGACATATTAAAAAAAAATAAGGAAAACTAACTGTTCATATATATAGTGATTAGGGGATTATAATCCTTGTTTGCTTCATATACCACTTCATTCATCATCATAATGTAATTTGAACAAGAGCAAATTTTATACCATGGAAGATTTGTTTAACTTGTTTTTAATGAAACGTATCAGCAAGATCTCATGACCTATCAAAAATAAATATTCAACCTTTAAAAGAATAAGAAAGCAGAGATGATATTTTAAAGTAGGTTAATATTTCAGTCAAATCTGTTTTTTATCTGGTGTAAAGCAAATAATAGTATAAGGTTTGAATTTTCATTCAAATTAATATTTATAATTTCGTGTCAAAAATATAAAATAACTTTTATAATTTTATTAAATAAATAATTCTATTTAAAAAAGGGCATTTAATTATCTATTTTGCTTATTAACTCAAAGGGCATGAGACCAACGCTATGTTTCAACATTTTACAAAGAAGGAGCTAGTGGCCGCTATGCAGCCAAGGATCTCCGTTTTTAATCTATAATATATTTTCTCTATAATAAGAGAAAATATAAAATAAGTTGAATAAAATTGAATAAAAATTAATATTCAAATTATTTTTTTTAAAGAATAATTAGAATAAGAATAGTAAGAATAATTACAATAATAATAATTTGAATAAGAATAATTCGAGTAAGAATAATTAGAATAATTAATAAGAATAATTAGAATAAGAATAGTAAGAATAATTACAATAAGAATAATTGGAATAAGAATAATTAATAAGAATAATTCGAGTAAGAATAATTAGAATAATTAATAAGAATAATTAGAATAATTAATAAGCATAATTTAATTAAAAAATAATTTTATCATATATCATCCATAGTATTCCATTACTTCATTTGTTGTTGTCTCTTCAAATCTTTCTTATATTTGCATTTAATTAAACAATGTTTTTCTTGCAATTTTTATTATTCAATTCATGAGAAGTTTACCAACTTTCTAATTAGTAGTAAATTTGCTCTCTTGGATGATATTATTTCAGCAATAATTCCTAATGAAATAAAAGCAATATCAGCAAATATCCAAATTTCTGTTATCATTTATCTCCTACTATCATTTCGGGATTTGTCAGTTTTGAAGATAAGACTTAAACGGCGAATTTCAAATCCACTTCATAAAAATATCAAACTCTGTTAATGTAACCCTGTATCGTGTAGGCAACGAGTTAAGCATTCTGTTATTAAGAGGGGGAAAGCCTTATCGTTACAACTTGCCGCTTGGTGATGGTCTCTCGAAAATGTAAATAATGCTTACGAGCACACTTGAAAATGTGTATACGTGCTTCACAGCGGCAGGATGATAAGAATTCGGTTGCTAGATATTTCTTAGCGCTGTTTCCTGATATGACCCCTTCCAAGGAACGAGTGAAAAATGTGCCGTGTGCAGAAGCTTTGCTTTCTTCAAAACAACAAATCATCTAAAACCCATTTTTGGACCCACCTTTCGATCAGAAGCTAATCTAGCACTTACTGACGTCAGGTAATAGATTTGCAATATTCATTGTCGTGTTTTGTGTATAAATTTGGATTGTAATTGACCTATTAATTAACAAATTAATATTCAAAACCTTATAAGAATATTGCCATCGAATTGGGTAATAATAATTTATTAAAACTTTTCTTTTTTTGTGTGTGTGTTGTGTGCACTATTTATATGTACCTCTCTTATTGTAGATTAATACAGAGATCCTTGGCCGCGTAGCGGCCACTAGCTCCTTCATTGTAAAATGTTGAAACATAGCGGTGTTCTCATGCCATTTGAGTTAATAAGAAAAATAGATAATTAAATGCCTTTTTTTTTAAAAAAGAATTATTTATTTAATAAAGTTATAAAATGAAAAATGACAAAAAATTCAAAAGTGTAGATATTGATGAAATCAGTTGCATGTAATTTATAAGTTAATAAATTAATATATATAATAATTATAATATATATAATTAATATATATAATAAATATATATATATAATATATATTATAATATATATTATTTATAATATATATAATTAATATATATAATTAATATATATAATAAATAATATATAATAATTTATAAGTTAATTCAGTTGGATTGAAGTCCTAACTAAATTTTTAATAATAGTGTAAAAATACTAAAAATCACGAATCACTTTTTTTTTTAAATGAAATAATTTGCTAAATTTTAAAATTGTAATAGAAATAAATTGTGAAGTAAAAAGAAAGGTTATAGAGAAATTTCAAACATTACATCGTTTCAATTTGTTCTATATAATAATAATATCAACAATACGAGGATTAACAAGAATTGTAAGAATTAACGCCATGATAATAGTACGGAAATTACTTTTTATTGACTTTAATTCAGATTTTTTTAACTTGATTCTTCTGGTATTTGAGTTAATTATCGAAACCTATGACTCCTTCTTTCTCCCTCCGATTGTACAAATCCTTATTAATCGATGATTTTGTAAGATACAATATCACTGAGTAAGTCCTGCTTCTAGTAACTCGTATATCGTGCTTTATTTTGAAATCTTTCAATGTTTAGATTTTTTCCAGAAAAATACTTTATTTTGGAAATAATTTTTTTGGCTGCTTCAGCAAGATTTGCTTCAATAGATTCAGTAAGTTGTTTTTGCATAGTGATAGCATGTTTACTAATTAAGCTTCTTATTACTTTTTTTAACAAATTTTATACATTTTAAAATGCAATTACAGATAATTTATATAGGCTCCTTTGGATTGTTCTTTTACTTCCATTTAATGCTGAATTTCCTTTGTTATGAGCCAACATCTAGTGTTTCTACCATTTCAGAAATTGGGGAAAAACTTTTTCAATTTTATATTCTCTTAACTGAGTTTCAGAAATATTGCTTGATTTGAATGTTTCAAATTAGTTTTAACAAATCGCTGATAAGCTTAGATAACTGCTTGTGGAAAGTATTACTTCTGTGAACTATTATTATCCTGCTCTTGTATTTTGACTTAAGAATTCATTTTAATATCAAATAAAGCCTTTAAGAAAAATTAATTCTCTTAGGTGAAAGAATAATTTTGTTACTATAGTACAAAACATGAATTTCTGATTTCGTCAGAAAATATTTCTTAGATTACGCGATTTAATCTTATAATATTTTGTTAAAAATTCAGCCAAATGATTTAGAATAGCATTTGAAAAGCATTGCATGAAATGTTATCTTCAGTGCCTTCGATTGATTTTGGTAAATGTCTCGCCTCGGCTCTTTTATATGTATCTTTGATGTATTAAAAGTCTTTAGCAATTTTTGTTTTGAAAGTGGATTTTAAATTGTCATTAAACATTCCAGAACCTTGAAAAAACTAATTATTTATTTATTTTTTACTTTCTGTAGAATAACTTAACCCCTAGCTTCTTAATTTACATTCAACATGATCAATAAGAGACCTTCATTTAAATATTAACTTTGTTTGAATTTTGCTCATTTTACAATCTATGAAATTTTAAAATTTGTTTGGATACGAATTATTTTATGCATTCTATGAAAAGTGCATTAACTTTTTATTTATATCAAAAACTTTATTAATGAATTTGTATATTTAAACAACTTTTAGTGACTTTGCATGTACGTTAAAATAATTAAAAAAAAAAATTTATATATAATCAGAACTTTGTATTTTAAAAACGCGTTTGGGAGTAAATATTCAGAATAAGCAAAAATTACATTATAGAAGAAAAACAAACAAAAAATAAAAAGGAAAGTTTTTAATACCATTTATTACAGTGAAGTTGAACCATTTCCTTTTGTCTAAATTAAAAGGCTTTATTGGATTGCAAGATGGGTTGGAGTCTAGCAGCCTTGTTTTTGTGCGGGCAATAGAATTTTTAAAAAAATCTGCTTTTTTTTATCCAATGTAAGTAATTTGGACTCTCAATTGTTTAATTTTCCTTTCCTTAAACTAAAATGCATTGATGTACAGCTTTGTTCAAAGTTTCGATCATCATTTATTTTGAAACTTTTGCAGGAAACTTTTCCAATAGAAGTTATTTTAATTTAAGATTTTAACTATTTTTTATTATTTTGTAGTAATTACAAAATTTTCTTCAAGATCATCATTATTTTAAAAGGAAATAAAATAGTTTTTGAATTCAACATATTTCAAGGGATTCTATTTCAATGAAATTTTTATGAAAGAGGTTTTAAAGAGGTGACTTTTAGGTGAGATTTGAAACTTTGTTATCTTGATTGAAATGTGAAGTTTGTAGTCTTAAACACATAAAATTTCATTATCACTTAGCTACTTTTATCAAACATTTTTTTTTTCCTCAAAAGGCATGAGAGTTGTTACACTATTTATCTTTGCCATAATTTTTTTTTTCGAAACAACGCTTGTATAAATTGGATTGGAAATCTAGAATACAAATATTTTTAAATAGAAGCACTGCCTTTTTGGTAAGCTAAACAGAAATAATAGACAGTAACTTATACACAGAGTAATTTTGGAAAGGCATGAATTTGTACATTTTCGTACGTTTGTTATTTAATACAGATTGTTTTACAAAGATGTTTACCATGGTCTTATTAAATAAAAATTAGATCTTCATTATAATTTTAACCTAAATATTTGTTAATATCAAATTGTTCGATACCTGTGGAACATCTAAACAGAAATATTTTCTTTCTTATTATACAATTAAAGATTTTATTTTAATAATAGGGTTTATTTCTTGAAGACAAAATTGAGAATTGCTGTAGCCGAATGCGTTTGCTACATTATCAGTATGACGAATATTGTGGAATATCTACAATATTTAATAGTTGACTTTAATTGACACCTACAAATTTATGCTTAACTATAAAATTTCGTATTGTCTTGATAATTTTTAGCTCTGGAACTTGTTGATTTCTCTCTAAAAGACATCATTTCGTAGCCGAATTGTTTGAATTGATTTCCTGTAAACCATTGGATTCTTGGATACTTTTCTTTTGATAATTTTTAGGATTAACAAATAATCGAGTTAATGTAAATCTTCATCAACTGTTTAGCTTTGTTGATATTGTTTTAATAGTTAGTTACAAAGTTGCAAAAGTTAGGTGTTTTGTTTTCCTTTTATAAGATGCGATTTTAAGTGATTGAAAAAATGATTAAAAGCTAAATAAATAATACATTTTAGTGGATTTAGATCTTTGAAATACCTTTAAAGTACCAACAGATCTCCATTTAGCTATATTGCGAAACCATCATATACGTATCTAATTGAATTTTTTTTTTTAATGACGTTAAAGTACAAGTAAAAAAAAATATGCTGATAATAATAAAAGCTAAGTATAACGTAAATGCTAAACGTTTTATCAGAAAGCTGACGCACAGATCAATATTTCTTAAAAGCTTCATGAAAATCTCCCATCTGTTTTGATCTTGCAAAGACCACAAGAACATCGAGAAATAAAAGCTAATTAGATTAAAACTCTGTATTTTCAAAAATCTGGATTTTTTTGACTATTACTTCTTACTAGAGCTTCATCTGTTTCATTTTCTGATAATTGGTAAAGTATAACTCAAGCTAATTATTTTTATTTATTTGTTGCTTAATTTTTTTCAAGAATATGGCAATTATGCCACAATTATTGCAAAATAATTCTTTCAAATGAGATGTATTTTAAATCTAGGAAAGTTTTCAAGTATGCCTAATTGCATGTTATTTCTGCAACTTCTTTTTTAAAAATTATTATAAAATTCAGGAAAATGTTTTCATTACAAGTATTATTTATTATTCAGAATAATTTTTAAATCTTAAAATGTATAGTATAAATTTGAAACTAAAAAAATCCAACTTTTCTTTACTAAAATATTCATACATTATTAAAATGTATGTAAAATTTATCTTTTAAAATTCAAAAGTATCCTTCTTTTATTCTAAATGTTAAGTATTTTTTACGTAGTAATATAAAATAGTTTTTTAAAATCTAGACTTTGTTAAAATTCTCAAACTTATTTAATTTTTTACGTTAAATTGTTAAACCTTGCGCCGTATTTTTTTTTTTTTTTTTTAGAAAGAATAATTTAAAGAAAAAAAAATTTGTTTTACTAACACAATGCTTTAAGCTAAACGAACCCGTCAATCACATCGATGCAATTGTAGAAATACGTTGAACCATACGCATTAATATAACTTTATATGAAAATTTAATAAATAATTCCACGAGAAATGTTGAATAATCCTTTAAAACTTTAACTATTAGAAATTGTACGTCGGATATTTTTCAGATAAATTTGATTGGTTAGTCATCGTGCTCTTTCGTGGCAGTAAACGTGACAAGTCTGTTTAATTTTTTTTAGTGCGTTCGTTGCTATTGATAATAAAATTATCGTGGTTATTGGAAAAAAAAAACTTCCTGTAAACATCTTATTCCAATATTTATTCAATCACCCAGTGGCATTGAAAACTTTTAGTACTGTCTAGTGATGTACTAGACTAAGTGGAAAAAAAGTACACAATACTGCATTGGATTATATTTACTGTCGATACTTTATATAAAATTGAATGTACGGAAAGCCAAAAATTCAAAATTCAATTATTGTATAGAAAAATAATTACACACAGGATTAAAATGCTTATATATTGTCTATTGTACTCGTATGAAAAGAAACAAATTAAGTTTATATGCGAGAGCTCTTTACATTTTTTTTTTTATTATTTTAGTATAAAACGAACTAATTATTTATTTCACTAAAAGTTACAATTACTGGGAAATGATAATATTTAAATGGGATGACGTACAGAAAGTGCTTTTACATGATTAAAATGAAAAAATATTTTCAAAAAAACATCCGATTTTAGTCAATTTTTATAATAAATTTACTTCCGTCACAAATAAATAATATTGTTTACATAACGCCAGAGTTTTGAATCCTTCATAAATTAAGATGTTTTCGGTTATCACTGATATTAATCATTATGATTCAGAAGTAAATAAATTGCGTTTAGCAAGCATATAATTAGGAAAACAAGTTGGACTATTTTATTGAATGAACTATACTTATACACTCATGTCCATAAATTAAGGATAATTCAGAATCACACAGAAATTAACTTTAGAATTATCACACACATCTTGTAGAAGAATATGCAAATTACAGGAAACCACCAGAGGGCGCGGATAGTACGTCACAATGACGAGTGTAAGAGAAGGGTATATAAGGAATGGTGGCAAAGAAGTAAAATTGTTCACAAGCGCTTTAAAAGCCTTTCAGTGCAATAACCGCATAGTTATGGCACAAAGGAAGCATTTGGATGATTTTTTACGTGGTAGAATTATCGGACGACTGGAATGTGGACGTACCCAGCTGGAAGTATCCGAGGAACTTGGAAACGCCCAGAGTGTCATCTCCAAGCTTTGGCAACGATTCCAAGATGATGGTAATGTGAGTAGATGTTACAGCACAGGTCGCCCCCGAGTTACAACGCCGAATGAGGACCGGTATTTAGCAGTTACTGCCAAAAGAAACAGACGGAGCACAGCATCAGACCTGTCTCGTCAGCTCTCTTCAGCTACCGGTACGACAGTTTCAAGGCAGACCGTGTACAGACGCTTAGGCACATTGGTCTATATGCTCTTAGGCCTGTCAGATGTGTTCCACTTACCGCAACTCACTGTCGCCTGCGATTAACCTGGAGTAGAGAGCATGCAATGTGGACACCGCAACAGTGGTCTTGTGTGAGGTTTTCCGACGAGTCCAGGTTTAGTTTGCAGTCTGATTCTCGCCGGACTTTCATATAGAGAGCGCCAGGTACCCGTTACCACCAAGAGAACACCATTGAACGACACCGTTACGGTGGTGCAGGATGGCTCGTTTGGGGAGGAATTATTCTTGGTTCCAGAACTGACCTGCATGTTCAGAGTGTAACGATGACAGGCCACATCTATCGGGATGTCATGCTGGAACAACATGTACGTTTGTTTCCGGGACGCCATGGGTGCTGAATTTCTGTTTATGGATGACAACGTCCGTCCTCACCGTGCAAACATTGTAGACAAATGCCTTCAATTGGAGGATATCACCCGTATGGATTGGCCAGCATACTCACCGGACTTGAATCCAATAGAGCATGTGTGGATATGCTTGGCCGACGAATTGCAGCCCGTCAACCCCTCCCACCTGTCAACCGGAACTTCGAGGGCATTGCTTGATGAGTGGTATAATATTCCCAAGATCAGATTGATAATTTGATACTCAGCATGCCTAGGCGTTGTAAGGCCTGTATTGCATCGTCCGGGAGACATACTCCATATTAACCATCATACTAACCCTGTTATACTTTTTTGTAAATAGGTTCTTTTTTAAATTTGCTCCAGGGAGTAAAAATCGCAATTTTTATTAATTATGTCAAACATATAGCATCTTTTTTGCTCTTTACCTTTTGTTTAATAAATAGACTTTACAAATAAGTCAAATTTGTTTTGCTTCTGTCTCTTTCTTTGCCTGAACTTCATTATCCTTAATTTATGGACATGAGTGTGTTTTGAAGGTCTGAGATCTTACGTAAATCTGTATTTTTACAAAATAAATTTTGCAACATTAAGAATTTTAACAGAACTACTCAATTTATTGTTCAATAAATATAAAATATCGTTCAATAATATTTATATATAAGTATGTCCATAAGATGTTCAATTACACTGATGTCTGAGCTTAGGACGGGATATGTAGTTGTTGCCTGTAATCATAAAAGCATTACATTTTGACATTATATACGGCATGTTTAGAGTCGTTGTCTAACTGGAATATGAAATTTCGATCCAGAAGCGTCTTACTTTTTTTTGTGGGGGGGGGATTTTATTTTGTGTATATTTAAAGAAACCATGCCATTTAACCCCATAAAGGAACCCATTATTTAACCCCATGTCGAACCACCACGATAGTTTACTGTTGTTTGGTTGAAGAGAGGTAATTGGCTTTCTCCAAACAATACGACAACCATCACTACTAAACATATTAAATTCACTCGTCGCTAAGAATGAAAACTTTTATTGATGTGCTTTAGCAAATTCTAAACGCTTCTTTGATTTTATAAACTAATAAACAGTTTCTTTCTTGCTACTTTACTGTTATAATTATCTTTTCTAATAGCATTTTATACATGATTTGGAAAAATAATACACCTAATAATACTAATGATTGCAGAAGTTTCTGTAATGCGTTTAATGGCATTTACTTTGGGTTTCAGCTCTTTTTTTTGTAATTTTAATCAAAATTTCTTTTGTTTCTACTTTTAATTCTCTCCTTTCCTTTTTTGAAACTTGCCGACAACACAGGACAACCAAAATTGGTTTAAAAACCTTTTTTTTTTTTAAATTTAAGACGTATATTATATTTTGGGATGTTTATTCCATTTATTCAATCGCTGTTCTATAATGACCCACTTATTTTCTACAAACTACCTTAATCTTTTGTTTTTACAGTGATGATGAAATGCAGTGCAGTAAAGTAAAAGGTGTATGTGAAGTAAAACTAAAAATGTACTTACCATTTCTTTTAACATTCTGATGACGAAAGCTGAGAGAGGTATTGTCTTTCCACATAGTAAACCCAATAATACTTTAACTTTTGTCAATAAAAAGTTTAGGTGTAAATCTTTCTGTTATGAGAAGTTTCTCGATGGAGGCACCAGCAGTAATCTCCTATTATATTTACATCCCAAAATCTTAGTATAGTTTTTCCATTATGATAAATAGGTATCATCTTGTTCTACACTCAGTGATTATAATATATTCAGGGAAGAAAATTAGGGTGTGAATGTCGAAAATTAACTTTGACTCGTATTACATCCTAGTTTTTCGATCTTAATCAACATAATTGACTATTTTGAAAATAGAATTCTATTCTGGTTTCCAAGTGATTTCAAAAACTTTTTTTTTTTAAATGCAGTCCAAGCATTTTTTTTTTTTTTTTTTTAGTTTATTACAGTTTCAAATGTATAGTCTTGCTATAATTTTCTTACATCATAGCCAACAAAGACACTTTCTTTCAACATTGCTTCTGACAAATGAGAGAATTTTTTTAATTAATACTGAAAACAAGGTTCAGTTTGTGAAGAGACAAAAATTGCTTTTTAAGATCCAATTTCATAATAGTAGTATTCTTTAAAAATTTTATCAAACTCGCATGTTTTGCATAAAAAGTAACACTTTTGCATATCATAAAAGGCTCTGTACCCTTGGAACACCTGAAAGATTTTTTTTTCCTTGTAATCTTCTAGACAAGCATAACTTGTGTGGCGCTTAAGACTTTGTTGATCTCCAAGCTTTACCCTGATGGAAGCAAAGTACACCTTTCACACAAATTCAGTTAATTCATTTGGTATTTCTTGACAACAAATTCGCTGCACATATAGTAAGTTCTAAGGCTTGTTAACACCACGATTTAACATTTTACTGAACACAAAGAAAACGAAAAACTACCAGAGGAAGTGAATAATGTAGAAAATGACTCATAGATCACTTTAGCAAATCACAATAACGCCATCCAGAAAATATTTGCATTCTTGATCAAGTTATTTATAGCTGTCCAGGTGTGAAAAATATTGGGGATGAAGTTGAATACTGTAAGAATTTTTTGACTTATGTAAGTTGTTTGAAACATTAATGTTTACTTTAGAAATTTTCGATAAGTATAGGATAAAGATGTTTTTCGTGAAAAAAAAAAAAGTATGTCCTGGGATGATTTAATTGTAATTATTGGTTCGATATGTAAAAAATAAAGAATAGACCAAATTATGAAAAGTTTTTTCATGATTAACCTGTGTAAATTTTGAACACAGTGCGCTTCTCTTCTTATAATTTTAGCTGTTTAACGAAAAAGATTCATCTTTCTTTGATAATCTTTAAAACATCTCGCATACTAGTTTCTTTTCGAGATTTCATATTACCATTTAAAACTTCAGCTTAAAGTACAAAAAACACGATATATTTAGAGGTTCAACACTAACGAGGACAATAAGAATTTATCGTAATATTGAAATGGTAGTTATATATATTTTTTCAGACTTGTATTCTCAATTTTTTAAACAAAAAATTTGAAAATATTTTTGTTAAAATGCTACATGCATTTTTATTTTCAAGTATATTTCTTTCAATTTTCTGTATTTTTCACTAATTAATTAAATTATTAATTGGCGTAGAAATAAAAACATTTTCGAAGTAACATTTAGAACAGAATAAAACATTTATTTGCTTTGAAAGTGATATTTATCAAGAAAAATTTAGTGTATTCTCAACTTTTGTGGAGTCACTGTAAATGTTAACCTTTCGAGCTTTTCGAGCACGGATAAAACCCTTATCAAATGCAACTCTCGTTCAACAGATTAAGTGGTTTGTAAAAGTCTTTTATACAGATAACATTTGTGAAAATCAAGGTTACTTCTTAGTCAGTTCCTTAGCACATAATACATTATTTTCTTTCATATATATATATCTGTCTTTGAACACATTGGATCCCAAATTGTCCTTTTCATTTTGAAAGTATTTTTCAGGAAATTGGGAAGATTATAGAATCTATCAAGTTAATATTTAAGTTTCTTTCTTAAGTAGAATTCTTAAGTATTCTTATCAATATTGTTTAATTATTTCGAAATGCTAAGCCCCTTTCTTATCATTTTATGTTATCGACTGCAAATAGTGGAGGTTTTTAATGTTTTTCCTTTTATGGATTTATCAGAAAAACGACTTTCTTTTGATGTTTTTTGCAGTTCTTGCTTGTGGTTTATAAATTCTAAAAGCTTTAAAAATATGACTGAGTAATATTTCAGTGTTAGTTTTTTATTTATATTATATTTTAATTTTTATTGGGTATTTCGAGAAAAGGAAAAATACATAAGACAAAAGTACGAAATATTTGTTACCTTTTAATTTGATGTTTTTTATTACATTTGAATAATTCATTATAAAACCGCACCTAACTGAGTGACGAAAATATTGAATTGTTCAATTGGTATTAAATTACAAACATTATTTTCAATTGTTTAACAATAAATTCGCGTAAATGAATTTTTTAGTCACTTGTAGTAGTTTAAATAAAGAAAAGTTTTAATAATAGTGATAAGATAACACAAAATTCTTATTTTTAATTTATGGAAGTCTGGAAGAAGTCTCTTATTCTATTTATCGGCATTAAAATATTCAAGATCTTAATCTCATATAAAAAACATGTTTTTATACAAGTATGAGTAAAAATAGTGTGCATGTGAATAAACTGAATACGGCGGCAATTATATAATTATCTAACTTTGATCACAATAGCAGATGCAGTTCTTCATGATAACAATGTCTGCGTTACTATTTGATTAAAAAATGCATGCTCTTGTTTTCAAGAAGCATCTAAGTGTTTGATAGTATTTTTATTTCTATTTGAACTATAAGAATTGAAAATATGTTGATGTGTAAGCTTTTATGGCTTTTTATATGCTAATCTTATTGTAGTACTTTTTAACTATTCAACATGTATTTGATATAAAATTGCTACAAAAAAAAATTCAATTGATATTGAAATACAATGCAATTACTATTCAACAAAGCATATTTTCTCCACCAAATAAAAAAATATTCCGTCTTAATTTAAACAAGGAATAGTTTCTAATTATCTTAACTTAAATTTCAAGATTAAGTGTAAAAATAAATCATTTTATAAACGCAATTTAAAATTCAGAATCAATATTTTCTTGTGCGATTTCTTTCAAGACTGAGTTTTAGTCTTAATGAATAATTCAGTATACATTTTGTGTAACTGAACCACAATAATATTCGTCTAACTTCATTTTAGTTGCAGGACTTTGAAAATCTTTTGTAATGGTTTAATTACAAATAAATAAAATTTTAACAAAGAAAAAGGAGGTTAATCTAATTTATATATTTGTTACATTTTATTTTTTATTTTTTTTTTCTAATAGTATTAAAAATATAGTCTTTTAAATCTGGTGCTTTTCTTAGTTTGAGCACGTTAATTTTTAAGTTAGCATTATCCTCTATTAAGAAATCCCATTATCTTAATTTTAAATTTTGTAACTAGGAAATGGGTAGGTATTCTAAAATTTGAGCAATTATTTAGTCAGAAGAGTGAAAGCATTTCCTGCACAACTTGATAAATGAGACTTTGATGGCCTCTAATTATTTATTTGAGTTATTTTTTGATAACCGCATTTAGCAGCTGGAGTGGCGTGTGGATCTGAAGCCCATGAATATCTTATATATGGATTCATTAAAGATTATAATGTCTGATTGTTTTTCTCACAAAGTAACATATCATTGCAGTTTTAAAGAAATAATTTGCTTGAAACTTTTCAGAATGGTACATCCTTTTTTGACCTGGTAATAGGCAGAGGGTGGTAATGAGTCAAAGACTGACTCTTCCTCCTTCTGAGTGCTGTAAATTCCCAATAACATGGGAAGTTTGAAGTTCTTCCAGAAACTGAACTCCGCTTTTATGGATTGTATCATAATTTTGCATCTGTCTCACACACTGATTTGAGCACCCGTGCAATAAAGGTTAATATATATACATTCACAATCAAGACTCCCTTATAACACCTTTTAAAACAGCCATATTGATTTCAGAACTCTTTTCCATAACATGTGTTAAACATTCTAAGTATGTTGGACATTCATGACACTTCATAAAACCTTTAAATCTTTTTATTATTTATTTATTTTATATTCAACCTCAATAGTTATTTTAGTAAATTACAAGTGACATAAAGTCCGGATACATAATAAAACCGAGTCTGATCTTTAGCTGGTAGATCCAGAATGGACAGAATAGGCCTCATTCCTGAGGCCTTGTATCCTTCTAATTAATAGAAAACATACCAGGGTTAGGCTCACAGACCTCTGGAAGAGTTTCCTGTGAAAATAAAATCAGACTTGATCTGCTTTTTTTTTTTTTTCCATTTTGATCTTCTTCCATGAAGTTTTTATTAACCTTCTATAAGTTCTGTTTCGAAACTTTATATATAAAATTATATAGTTTTACTTATTTACTTGAAAACTCCTTAGTCTGTTTCAAAGTACTTAAGTAAAAATGAAACAATCAACCAAGATATTGAACCATTTGTACTTTTTTCCTTTCTCCTCTGATTTTCAAAGGATAAGTTTGATCTTATTGAAATTTTTAGTGTAATAAACAGGGAATGAATCTTGAAACATCATATAGATCTACTATTTGTATGGCAGTAATTTCCCCTAATGCTTCCGAACATCCCGCAAAGAAAATCATCGACTGGTAAATCCATCCGGTTTTTAAACCACTTCTCCACACTTGTAACTTAGTTCTATTTCCTTATAGGGATAATAACGCGTAGCTGGTGGTCTGAAATATATTTTATTAAAGCTGCAAGCAGGTGGAATCTGTAGCGCCAATTATTTTTTGCATGTAGTTTAATTTAACGCAGCGCAAAGTTGAAGCAGAATTGGTTTTCATGTTATTTGCTTAACCCTAAAGCCGCAGCGGAAAAT
>BPLR01017899.1:0-61594 GCA_021605095.1 Caerostris extrusa | reverse complement strand
AGAAGTTGTTCATTGTTCTGTTGTAAGTAAGATTTGAATAAGATATGAGATTAAAGTCATGCATGAAGAAAATATATTCATTTTGTGTTAATATTTAATCTTGAATAAAATAACTACAAAACCTAATAGAATTAACAAAATGCTCAAATTCACTTACCCAAATTTGCTTTTCATTAGATAAACACTTGCAAGATTTGGCGATTCTCGACCGGCATCTTTGGGAAATAAACAATTCAAAAATGTGTCCAGTTTTTTGATATCTCTGAAATTAAGCAAATATAAAAATACATCTTTTTCAAGAAATATAACAATATATGGTATGAACAGATTTAACATGAAGTTTGTAAGTTTAAAAATCACATGGAAAGCATGTTTAGCTATAATGATGTAATAACAAAAACAAATAAGTAGAATTTTAACAATGTAAACTATTTATCAAATAAATCAAATAGTTCTGTCTGATGATAAAGAAATAACATTTAATTATTTTTTGGAGAAAGTAATGTCATTTTTCTCATGAATATTTTGTTTAATCACCTTAATCATTGTCTGTATTTCAAAATCATAAAAAGACATTTAAACAAGCTGACTTTTAAAATGTCTTTTAAGTATTCTATTTTGCTTTTTTTTTTTAAAAGCATTTCTCAACAGTAAAAACTAATACTTTAAAAATAATTTAAAAGCAACACAAATGGTGCTAATTTGTATATTATTCAAAATTTGAAAATTATGAATAACCATGAATAAAGATACATACATTTCTAAATAAATTAATTAGGGTTTTTTACGTAGTCACAGATTATAAATAAAATACAATTATTCAACAAATAATTTTTACTTGTTTATTAGTTTAGAAAAAAATAAGAATTTTTATAATTTATAGCTTCATTTGCTATAATATATATATATATATATATATATATATATATATAGATAAATATATTTCTGGAAACCTAATAAATATAGAATACATACTACATAAGTAACAGATAAACATGATTTTTTTTAAAAACCTAATAAATTAATTTTCTTTTCTAAATTTTAATTAATCTTCTTTTCTTTGGTTAACTATACAAAACCACTTTCCCCACATATTCTGTTGACATAGGTTCTGGGCTTAGAGATTTCACACAGACAGTCACAATATGAAGATGTATAAGATATTTAAATTCCAAAACAATTCTGGCATCTAAAAATAAATTCAGGAAAAATGATGCAATCAAAAATTCTTAATTAGTTGTTTATTATTTTTCATCATAAACTAATATTTTGAAAAGGATTTAAGGTGATAAATGACTTTTGTATTTTGAGGAAATTATTTGTTTTTCGATTAAATAGCATATATTATTTTTCAAATTACATTAGTTGAAAATAATAATTTGATTAGTTGAAACTAAATAATTTTCAGAAAACAATGTTCAATCATTTTAACAATCAATTTCCAAGGGGAAAACTCATGCAGTAAATTTAACAATTGTCAATATATAACTTGTAAAAAATAACTGCATTAGTCCAAATAAGATATTTTTCTTCAATTTGTCAATAGAATCCTTCAAAATTATCTGCTATCTCAAAAAAAAACTAAACTTGATTTATCCAATTTTGTTTGCAGTATAGATGTCAAACTATGATTTCTTTTTCAATGGGGCTACAGCATGTAATATATTGATTGCAAACTTATGTGAAAATGTTTTCTATATTTATCTATTTTTTAAATTATTACATGATTGGAATGGTATTTTTTTAAATTAACTCATGCAAGTGATTTTAATTCAAAATATGCATGCCAATTATATAAAATATATAAATGAGACAACGCAGAATAAAGTTAATTTAAAAGAATAGCTTCAAAGCCCCCCTTAGTGTTTATGAATAATAGAAACAGTAAAAACTGCTTCACAGTAATCAATTCATAATACTTTCTTCACAAAGATAAGAGTTTTGTATCTACAAGAACATTTCATTGTTATCTTGCAAAAACACATTTGAACACTGAACTATATTAGCAGGGATACACTGACTTTGAAGAGTGCAGGCTTACATATACTCTATACACTTGTAACAAGTTACTACTTAATCTCTATATTAGAAATGCAGTGAAAATAAATATAGCATAATAAATAAATAAAAATTATATGACATTACATTCATTTAAGAAGTTTTCAAATATTTGATTTGAATTTGGTAGTAATCAGCATAAAAATAATTAATCAAATGATTATTATTTATTGACCTTTATAATATTCACATCTAAAAATAGTTGTTTAGAAATATATGCTGGTCAAATTATGCTTGCATAAGGGATGTTTAGTAATACGACTATTTATTGAACATAAAAGAAGCACATCCATGACAAACTTGTAATATGCATGTGCCAAAGATGACAACTTAAATTAAAAACTTTTTTAGTAGTATCATATCTATTTTTCAGTAGTTCTTCACGCTGTCAGAAGTAAAGACGTGGGGTGGGCAGTGGCAACATACTACATATCACTACATAACAAGTGAAGTGATTACTAATTTTATTACAAATTCATTATTAACCATGAAGCACATTTTGCAAGTGTAGATCAATTTATATTAAATACGGAAGCAAGAAAAAGAAATGAGAAAGTTCTTATTAAAAACAATGTGCATTTAGAAATCATTTAAAACTTACTACTACTAATACATATTCTGAAATTATTTATTACAAACTGGATTTCATATATAAAAATATGCATAAATTTTTATATACATAATGCTGCATCTTGAAATATAGGTAAAAGAAAATGTAAGTGCAAAAAAATCCTGAAAATTTATTACAAAAAACTTTTGGAATGTTTAATATTTGTACATATAAATACATTTATCCATTAAAGTTAAGCACAAACTAACAGTTCTTTTGAAAACAAAGAAAAATTATAAAATTCTTAGTTAATTTTTTTTTTTTTTAAATCTTAGTTATTAAAGAAAATTTCTAATTTCCAAGAAATCTGCCATCATATTTTGCAATGGAGTTGGTCATGGGGCCATGGTCCATTAAAACTAAAGTAATAAGCCATTTAATGGTATTTTTAATTAATTTTGTATTCTATTTCTTTCGTTGTATATCTGCTAATTTATGGATATTAATTTTTTTTTTTTCTTTGTGTTTCATTAAAGATATCCTGAAAATTTGGTGAAAGTCTAAAATTAAAAATCTGTTTTTGAAACAGAGACAGACCATGCTTCTGTTTTCATGGATCTAAAATTGATAAGATGCTAGAACCTAGTAAATACTTCATTCAAATAAGAATAAAAATCTAAATGTGATACAGAATGAAAAATATAAAAATTGCCAGTATAAATTAAGACAAAAACAGTTTTAATTATTCAATTTTTTACAGTAAATTAAAATTACCTTTTCAATAGTCAAAATGACAGTCATTGGATGCTTCATTAAAATATCTTTTTTGTTTTCATTTTTCTTTTTATGTCTATGCATTTCCTAGAAAAAACAAATAGTATTTTTTAATTAAAAAAAATTGACTACATGTAGTGATACATTGTAACTTTTACTTATAATCAGCAGCAACATATAATGTGCTGTTTTTGTATATATTTTCTTTGACGTATTTTTTACACTAATATTGAATTTGTAAACTGGTGTATTGAAATTGCAAACTGATGTAATATTCTTAAATTTCAGATGTATTTTTGATAATAAATGCAATGAATTGTCCTAATATATATTGAAAATTATGAAATCAGGGAGAAGAAACATGCATGAAAGGATTACTATAAAAGTATTTTTGAACTTTACTTTACATCAAAATATTAGAGTAAGTGGGGGTACTCAAATAAATGCGTTCTTTTGAGAAATTATAAAATCAATATCTAAATTTCTCATAAAAAAGTCAATTATTATTTTCTCTTTCCAAAGATATTGTTTGCTACTATGTTTTGAAATATTTTTAGCCATTTATACACATCAAAGTATTGCACTTATATCTTGGCTCTTTTCACTTATCAAAGCTTTGATAAGCTTAACTTTTTCATATAAAAGGATCTACTTGCTTCCTTTACACAGTGAAGTTTCATCTACTAATTTTAAAAAAAAAAATGATAATAAAGGATCTTAATAAAGGCCTTTTTATTAAGAATAATTTTACCATTATTTTAGACAGAACCCCCCGCTCCAAAAAAAAAAAACATTACACATAGTGTCTATGATATGCTCTAAGGAATTTTAAAATTCTTTAAAACCATGAATATAAGTAAGATTCTAATACACAAAATATTTTTTATTCTGTTTTTAAAAACTTACATAATGATATTAATTATAGACTTTTTATTTATATAAACCTTATAAATATATTAAGATTATTAATTAAATACATAAAATTTTATGAAACTAACCACTTCTGTGCTTTCTTCCCTGTCAGATTCACCACTTTCATCAGCTAAATGAAAAATCATTTATTTAAATAAAATCATTTTTGATAAATTACTGTAAAAGCAACATTTTAGTACTTTCAATTCAATTAGTCAAAGTCTCATTATTATTAATAATTAAAACATTTTTTGGTTTGATATTATGTAAAAAATATTTCGAACAGTAAATCAATTGAATATGGTATTTAGCAAAATGGTAATGCCAATTTATAACTTAGTAATATTAGAAACAAAAATTAGTCTTATAAAATTTTTTAAAGTCAACTTCTACACAAATTGTTGGAAATCTTAAATACAGAAAATCTGAATCTGCCAACTATATATGTTATGATCGATTTCTGTCTTTTATTGTATATGAATATTAATATTATAATAATTATTATTGGGTGCATTATATATGGTAGAAGTTTGTCAAATTCTACTGTTATACATAAGTGGTTTTCATTTTACACTATAAGAATTAAAGATCTTAAAATATTAATAATATGTGAATAAAAGATTTCTAAATTATGATTTTTTTTTCCACTTATTTTTTTATATAAAAAGAGCCGTTTAGATCCCACCGTTATCAAATATAATTTTTTTTCCATCATAATAAAATAAAAAATATAAAAAACTTACATAAGGCTTCTGATTTTGTCTGAAGACCTTTGACATCATCAACATTGCCTTCAATATCAATTTCAATTTTCTTTTCCTAAAACAGATGGGATCAAACAGTGGATTCAATGAACCTTCTCATACAAAATATAAAACAATACAATAAAAAAAATAGCAAATCAGATGCCCAACCTTTATGATGCTCTTTATATGCACTAATTTGAACATACAAGATATATAATGGTTGTGACAAATATTTAGCAAGCTTATGTGCAGTATGCATGGCTTGGAATGGCATACCCACTTTGCTTTGAAATGGTTCAGCTGCCTGAAAAATAAAGCAAATGAATATTACTAAACATTATACAAAAATAGTGATATATCACAAAAGCATGCCAGTTTCCTTAAACTTATTCCCAAAAAATCTATATTAACCCTTAATTTACACTAATACAAAAATCTTTTATATCACAGAAATTTTCAGTTCAAATCAATAACATTTCAAATAATGATTTCAATTTCTTAATTGGAGCCATTTATTAATGGTCTTAGAGAAATTGTTGTGAATATATTGCATAAAACAATTTAAAATTAAAATACTAGAACTCATATTAAGAAAAATGTTCAAGAAATACAAAAAAAAAAAAAAAAAAAAATCTTTAAATAGTAGATTCCAATAGCTAGTATATTAAGTAGCTGCACATTATTCACTGTGAGTACAGATTAAATCAAAAATCAAGTACAATTCTTACAATATGACAAGGCTCACTTTCTGCATTCATTTTATCATTTGACTATTTCTAGCTCAATATTTATCCAGTATTAAATTTATATTAACAATATAGGCTAATTCATTAAAAACCAAATAAAAAAAAAAAAAAAAAAAAAAGTTTGAATTTGTTCTTTCAAATATCTCTGAGAATCCAATAATGTATTGGAAATTTCAATAAAAGGAATACTATTTAAGTGAGACATTATTCTATATTGAGAAAAATCACTTTGAATATTATACAGCCCAGGAAAACTGGAAAGTTAATAAGCCAAGCAAAGAGTAGGCCTTACTGCCAATCCATCTTTAAAGCTGAACTCCCTCCAAAGATTGAAAATTCAAAATTAGTTTAAAAAAAATACTAAGTTTTTAAGAATTTGGTTAAGTTAGAACCTGGAAAGAAGTCCCATAATTAACTTTTCAAAGATATCATAAAAATCAAGGTTTCATATTGATTACAGAGGTATTTTTAACGATTTGCAATAGTCTTGGATCTTGAAGTTTGGTGAAATTCTTGAAGCGGTTATATTCTGTAGATAGATAGTTTGAAAAGAAGAATAAGTTTGAGTTAATGATGCTCTTAGTCTTTTGAGCTTATATTTCTTAAGAGTAAATTTAGCTTTAAAGTCTAGTTAAATAATCAAATTTAAACTATAAACTTTTTCTAAACAATTCAAATAATAATCTAATGGATCGAGCTAGGGTTGAGAAATTTAGAATTTTAAATGGCATAATAAATTAAAACAAAACAAAAAAAATTACATGAAGGATAGACTTCAGGATAGGAAGAATACTGTCAAGATTTTCTTGGAGTGCTTTCTGCTGCTTAATGTATTGTTGTTTGGTGATTTCTACTTCTTTAAGCCTTTCAGCATATCTGAAAGAAAAATATTAAAAAAATTAATCCTTATTAAAAATGACAAAGTTTTCTATTTTAATGACCATTTAACACTTTTCTTAATTTCAATCAATATATGCCTAAAATTAGTATAATTTTTTAAGAAAATTTACTAAATAAAAATTACACATGAAATTTCTACAAAAGCTATGTAGTATTATTAATGTATGATAGTTTTTATTTAAAACAGATCAGGCAATAATGCAGACTAGAATAAAATGATAAAATATATGAAATTATATTGTAAAATTATAAAATTCTTAAAATTTACAGAATTAATTTTATTGAATCTTTTTGATTTATAACACTTTCATAAAAAGTTTCTAGATAACAAAAATTAGATTTTTTTATACAGAATTTAAACAAATCAGCAACATACAATAAAGGCATTTAAGTAGAACCTCTCATTAAGTTGCGAACTACATGTAAATCTAAATGATTAAAAATATTATTTTACTATTTCCAACAAAATTTATTAATGGTAAAGTCATAAAATGCATTAAGGATCCATTTATCTACTAAAATTAATTTTAAATATTTATTTTTCAATAAAAAACATTTAAACTTATACTGAAAATAATCTTAATTACAATTAACAGATACCTTTTCCTTTGTTCTGTCTCCCATATCAGTTGAGCCATTCTGAGTTCATAAGGATCATTCTTTGTAATTTCCTAATCAAGAACGAAAAAAAATACAAAATACATTATTAAACACAGAAACTTGACATCTTCAATTCATCATCAAATCTTCAATTTCCATTTATATTTTGTCAATATAGCAATTTAAAAATGTATATTATAATATTTGTTAAAGCCCTACAATACAAGTTCATATCTGATCATAATAATTATATATATATATATATATATACACTTCTAGCTTAGCAACTAAGCTCCAACATTGGAAAAAAATATTTACTTTGGTATATTCATTACAAAATAAATTAGTTGATGTAATATTTACCAAAGATCCGATTGAAATATGCATAAATAGTTTTCCTATGCCATTTTTAAACTCTTCTTAAAATAAAAATCTAATTGCAGATATTAAAAAGTCCTCTAATCATCGTGATTTTATTGTATCTTATAATTTAAAAATGCATATATATTTCAATTACTCACTGGCTTTGAGATTGATTCAGGTGCATCTCTGTAGAATTCTTCTACTGAAACAAGTTCTATTTCTTCATCCATTGATCTAAAAATAAAAATTTATTCAATTTGAAAATACAAATATACAAAAAAGAAAAAAAAGGATGGTTTAACATTTTAATTTCTACAAAATATAAAATTGGGTTGATATTTTAATATTGGGTCTCATCTAATTTGGGATTGCAGAAAAAAAAAAATCTGAAAAATATTACAGACAAAAATATAAAAATGTTTTTGTATGAGTGCATTTGATATTATTTTTATATTCTTCAACTAATTGTTTTAAAATGAAATAAATTTTCGATCAATAGCGATCAATTAAAGCATTTACATATACATAATAAATTTTTAAATTAAAAAAATATCATCAAAAAATCCATACTTAAATGTTGAAAAGAACTGAAATAAACCAGAAAATATTGATATATTTTCATAATATGCAAATTAAAAATGCTTTCTTAATTATAACCTTGAATGATATAGAATATACAACAGCAAAAGCAATATAATAAAAGTTTAAGAATTTTGTGTGATTTGTTAAATGCATGCACATGTACATATTAAACAAGATGTGTTATTTAATGGTTTCATTTCATAAGATTAAATATGATGCAACATGATTTCATATTTCAATACTACATTGATGTTATCATAAATAGAATTAATTCAGTTGACATATTTTTCAATCTTTTATTCATTGTTTTTAAGTATAAATAAATAACAGTATAATGCAGTGTATAAATTTTGTTTATTAAAATATAATACATATATTTTAAAGTTTTTTTTTAAAAGGAAATATAGTATTTCAAATTTTGGTCTTGTTTTAAACATATTTTTCAAATATTAAAAAAAAGTAATAAAAGAAGATATATTCATAAAAATTTAATATATATATTTTTTTTCAATATTTTTTTAAATATTTTTATTTTACAATTTGAAGATCTTATCTTACATCTCTAAAATAATTTTTACGAATTTTTACTAACAATGTTAAATAACAATCAAATAATAGAATTAATATTATTATTTAGAACTAATTATCAATAAAATTAACAATAAATTCATGTCTTTCAGTAAAGAATTGTTAAGTTACTTTTCCTTATCACTGCAAATAACTCAATATTTACCTGAATTCTAAACATTTCGTCACTTCTTTTTGAAGATGTGTAACTTCATAGAGAAGATTCTGGTATTGTAAATGCAAAGCATCAACCCTCTGTTTTCCCTGCTCACAAAAAAGACAAAAAACAGCAATTATAAATCTACGATAAATACACAGAATTTTAAAAATTAAACTTTAGAAAATTCTAAACTCAAACCATTAATTATCGTCTTTACAAATAGCAATAAAAAGCTATATTCACTAATTCACATTTTAAATTATGCATAAATTAAATTAAATGGATCATAAATTCTAGTCTATAAAACCCACTTTTCAAAAATATTTTAGGATTAAAACAAAGATTAAAATAAGAAATATATAAACACATAGATGTAACAATAAAATGTATATGCATGTTTTAATGAAATAACAATATCCTCTTTATTTACCACATGAAGGAGAGAAACAAAAGATAATAATACCCTCATAACAAAACAAGGAACTTGATTCCATGAATTCCAATGATAACAAATAACAATTACAATTAAAAATGTTAAATATTAAATTTTGAACAACAGAAAAGGAAATAAAATATATATAATAATATAATTATAAATTTAACTTGTTTAATAACATGATTAAATACAATCATGTAAAATGAAATGATTATGTTCACTGCAAAAGGGAACTAAGAAACTTTAACAATTATTATGTTTGCAAATAAAGAATTTATATAATAAGTGTAACTTTAGATTGATTGATCTTGCTTCTCTGTGACTCTTTGCTAAAAATAATGCACTGCACTTATTTTTTACAGGCATCACAGTCTGGTAAATGTTCATTGTATAACATGAATAAGTAATCGAAATTGTATTTGAGTTTTTAACTTTGTTGCACATTCATTCATATATTTTTTTTTTTTCATTTAATAACTATAAAATTAAATGTAATTTAAAATTTTATTGAATTTTCAAAAATAAAAAAAATAAACTCGTTTTCCATTTTTACCGCAACCAAAAGAAGAATGAAAAAAAATATGCTGTTTATTTTTGTTAGCCAGATTTAGAATGGAAAATTAGAAATTTAATTCAAAATATGGGCATCCATGATACATTAGGAGAGTAAAAATATAACAGAGACCTATCATGTTGATTGCATTGAATAATTCAATCAATGAATAAAAATTAATGAATTAAAAGTAAAACATTGCAACAAAAATAATAGCAATCAAATGCATACCTCATTCACATCATCTTTGGATTTCTTCCACTGATGTTTATCCAAACGATTCAATTTCTTCAGCCTCATTGTTAACATGCACACATGAGGCCTCAACTTTATAGCAACAGTCTAATAAAATGCAAAAATAGTTATAATATATTTTACAATGTCAATTTAAAAAAAAAAAAAAAAAAAAAATTTTAAAGTGTGATTTTATCTAGGTTCCCCCCTTCCCAAGAAATAAATCACTAGATTTGCAATTTATAGATTTTGAGAAAAGCTTATTTAAATGTCACATTTCAATTAAATTATTTAAAATTTATAAATTGCAGAATTATCATATATAAATTAAAAGCCATTGAGAAATAACGATACAAATTTTCTTGTGATTGAATTCAATTTCTATTTCAGAAGCCAATTATAATTAATTTTATGTGACTCTAATTATAATTGTTATTTCTTTTATATCTTTATTGATAAATTTACATATTATTTATGCTTACAAAAATGTTTTATTTCAGCAAGATAAATATTAAAAATTTATGATAGGTTACAATTTCTTAATAAAGTCTTCAATTTTTCAAAGGTTATTATCAGAATTTAGATTTAGTGCTTTCATACTGTGAGGTCCACACTAACACATTTAAATTTAACATTTCAAAAAATCTCTTTAAAAACACACTAAATATTAATTGGAAAATGTACACATTGGGACAAAGACTACAATATCATCTCAATTATTACAAAAAAAAAAAAATTTTGTAAACCACAATAGATGACCCTTATAGAACATGTTTCTACCTGTAATTTCAACTAATTCTGTACAGAATTAGTTGAAATTACAGGCAAAAATGCCATTATGAATAAGATAAATTACTTTTCTCACATAAAATGCAATTTTCCTTAATTCTGTTAATGTAAGTTAATGGAGAAAGACTGATTAATTTCAGAAAAGCATCATATGTTTATACAGAGTTAAACTTACTTTTCAGTTTAAATCATAATTCCATGTGCTCTAAAAAATTTAGTTATAAACATTATTTAAAAAATTCCCCAATATGACATAATAGATCATTGATGTATGAAGACATTAGGTCAATACAAATATTCATTTTTCTCTTATAATAGAAGTATAATAAATATATATTACAGTTAAATTTCAACCCATTTCTATATTGATTCCAATAGCAAGTCTGAGAAAAGAATAAATCTTAATTTGGTTAGTGCATATTGAATTAGATTTATATAATGCTGCTGATAAACATCAGAAACTAAGAATGAAACTTTATTTTCCCAGAAATTCCTGACGTCAGCAAAACTAAAAGCTTCAATATCAATGATAATACCTGCAACATCAATACTACCTCCAACAACATTAAAATTTTGTACCATGATGTTAAGTGTTTTTGCAAATATATTTGACAAATAAGTTATTTTCTATACATAAGCAATTTTATTACGAATTTTGTCACCATATTATTTCTGATTTTTTTCTTCTTTAGTTAAAATTTTTTTGCGATTGTAAATTTAAAAAAAAAAGTGGTTATTGTTGCTATTTTTATGTTGTCCCAATTTGCCCCATGCCAGCGGCCACAGTTTCTAAAACAAAAACTTATTTTTTATCAGTGTTTAGAATGAAAATAAAAGCCTTTTTTATAATTTCAGCATTTATTTATAATTGTATTACAAAGGGAATACAGTAAATTTTAAATTTATACAAATTAGAAGAGATGATAATTATAAATATAATATTTATATAATACATACTTATACTTAAGTATACTTAATACATGTAATTAGAAAACAATCCCATCAATTCGATGTCAATCTTCTCTGATGCAATCATACCAGCATTGAAAATTGAATAATGAAGTCGGATTTTGGACTTTGTGATTTAGATAATTAGATAGACACAAGACAATTCATAAAAGATATCCAACATAAAATATTTCTAAACATAAACTAACAAAATTATTTTATATTTCCCTAACCATAATTTTTAATAAAAATTTGATAAGCAAAACCATAGCTATTTAATTATTACAATTCAAAATATAGAAATATCTAGTAATTTTAAATTAAAAGCATTAATTTTATTATTTATATTTGTAATGCATTCAATTAGAAAATGAAATGGCATTATTAGTAATTTCTGACTTTAATTAATTGTTTACTCTCTTTTAATAAGTATTTTTGTTGGACACTTGTAATGAAAAGAAAAACACAAAATTAAAGATGTAATCAGGTTTAATTCAAAACAGTATTTTACATAAAACTTACTAAATAAAATAAGTAAAAAGTAAAGTAGCTTTTTGACAAAAAATAAATCAAGCTGAAATTACCTCATTTTCTTTTCCACGTTTAGCACTGCAAATGGTGCGAAAGTAATCGCGCATCTTATCACATGTTTCCAAAAAATTATCATAACAGTCCTCTGCTGGTTCTTGTTCTTCTAAACGGAAGCAATCTACATTTACCTATCAGGAAAAATAGAATTGCACAAAAAGTAATATTTTGAAAATTAATTGACAATGTTGGAAAGTATATATCATATTAATTATATGTATATTACACGTTGAATGACATCTTTTATTCCTTCAGTTAATAATTGTTTGTAAAGCCTTCAATTAAAGTTAACAAGTTTTCAAAAATATTTAATTAATAAAATTATATAATTTACTTCAAAATTGAAATATAATGCGTTCAAAAATCATAAATTAAATGCATGCTCACCGGTAAGATCGATAAAATATTAGACCTTGCATTATGAGTTTTAATGCGCTTTGCCTTTTTTTCACGGGTAGTGATTTCTACTTTTTCTTTCTTACTCATAGTTAAGAAAAATATAGATTTATAAATTAATTTCACACACAATTTTAGCTACCTTTTTGTTTTATTTACGTTTTCTGTGTGTATCAAATTATTCATTTCACTTCAAAATATGGCCAAGGATTTTACTTTTTAAAAATCTATTTTAATATTTTAGTTAACGTAACAGTTACGAAACACATAATCTTAAAAAAAAAAAAATGATCTGACACTTTAATATTGAATGACATCTTTTATTACTTAAAAAAAAAAAATCATATATCATGTATTTTAAGGAACTTTCTCATTTCATTTTATTACAAAACTCATTGTAGATGGAATAAAAACTTTCAGATTTACAATTTTGAAAAATAATTTATATTTCAGGCATGATAAAGAATGCCTTTTATTGACTTTTATCACTTAACAAGCTTTTTATTATTATATTAAAAGATAGGCATAACTGTAATAAAGATCTAGGGTGACGGAGAGATTTATTTCTTTAAAAAAAATATGTTTATATTAATGCAAATATATTATTTAAATAATTTACATACAAATTATTTTCATTAATAAATTGTTGTAACTTTTATTTGTTTAAAAAATATTTAATTTTATACCATAAAAAATTAATTTCCTTTTAAAACTTTAAATTTTTCCTATGTTTTTCTCTCTTTAAACAAACTTACTTTTATATTAGTTTCAAATTTTTTGGGAGTTTTGTAATTTTTAATGGTTTTTATTTTTATTGAGAAGTTTACGAAATCAATTATTACAGAGTACAGATGAATTTAAAAGTACATTTCATTTATAACAACAAATTCAATTATATTTGCAATTAAATTAGGTTCCTCTGAATTTTTTCTTTAGAAACTTTCAAACTTCTAAACGAAAAATATGATAAACCTTAACTTTTTAGGTGTAAATTTTGCTATTAAAATTGTTTTATGTAATTTATGTGACGTCTTACTGAGTAATATTTTTCTGCGCAATATTACAATAGAAAATTACATGCGCACTATTTTCATTCCCGGAGTAAGCCGGTTCCAGTTTTGGAGGTGCGGCCATCTTTGCGGCGGGAATAAGACTCTGGCCTTTAGAATTTTGTAGCGTGGGTTGGGCGGAGACTGAATTTTTTGACGGATAGCAATTACAATTTAAAGTTAGTTAGCAACTTACTTTCTGAGTTGAAGTTTCGGATTCTTCTTACAAATTTAAACTTCCATTCTAGCTGCTGTGATGGCCGATAGAGAGGATAATGTCTATAAAGCCAAATTGGCAGAACAAGCTGAAAGATACGATGGTGAGAACCATTCTCATTTTTTAATGTGTATTTTTTTTTTTTATTTCTGAGTTCGAAGAATTTTTGTCGTTTTCCTTTCGCCGTACCATCTGATATTTCTATAATCCATTCAGTTTCCTCAAAAGTGTTAGTTAACATTTTTACCATTGAAAACTTATTAATTAATTCAATAAAACTCTGTTTTATAATCTTTTAATCACTTGAATGATAATCTTATCAAAATGAAAGTAAAACGAAATTTTTTTAAGTGTGATTTAATTTTTACCGTATTTAATGCTGCTGTATTTATTTTCACTACGAATTGTAAAATGCTTTAATGGTTTATTGGTCGCGTTGGGGATAGTTTTATAACATAACTGAAACTATTTTAGGCAGGCGAAATAGAGCTGCATTGCATGAGTCATACTGCAAATTCGCTTAGCGTGGACTTTTATTGAATGCTTGTAGTAAATTTTATTCATTAATCTAAAGAAATCAATATGATTATTGATATTAATATGAAAAATATATTTTGTCGTACTTTACGATCGTATCAAAAATATTTAAAGGGTATCGCCCTATTATCTCTAAATACCTTGTGGCTGAATCATGTCTTGTTCTTTTTCGCCCTCATTTCGGAATTTTTAAATTCTAATTTAATTAAATTACATATATTGTTTCGTAATTAAAAAATTATTGATTCGTGACGTTTTATGAAATAAATTTTATTAAACAATTTTTGTTTAATTGAACTTAAAAATTAAATGGAAATCACAACTTATGTGATAACCATCTTGAGTAGAATGTGATCATGTACAAAATAACCGTAGAAAATTTTCTCATTTGGAAATATGCATATAATTTTCTTTTTATTTACTTCTTTCTGTATATTGCTTATTTTGCTGAATAAATTATATTAAAATTGATGTGAATTCAAGTTAAATTTCAATTAGTAATTACTTCTTATAAAGTTTGAAGTGTTAATTTAGTCATGTTATCTAATTAACACTGATAAAATTTTATTTAAACGTTTCATAAGTTTGACTTTTACTAACATGTGTTAATCATTCAAGAACAAATTTTAAAAATTAGCTAGCACAGTGTATTTTTTTTTTCTCATGCTTTCAGAATTACATTTTAAACTTTAGTTTAAGAATACTATACTTTTAAGGAGACCTAAGTTATGAAGTAGCCAGTTTAAAATATATTTTTTAAAAAAGTTTTACAATATAAATTTTTCAGCTGTGTTTACCCTTTAAAAGAAAACAAAATAAACACTTTGAAAATTGAGATTTCATAAATGATTAAATCTATTTAGTTGATTTGATTTGAATCCTATGGTAATTTTTATAATGAATCCAATCAATTGCATTTTAATTTAATAGCCATAATTTAAAATTTTGTATCTCTTCCTTATTGGGCAATTCTATTTCTTTCATAATCGTACATTATTTCAATTAATAATGTTTTTCCTTGTTGTGGAAAATGTGGTTAAATTGTAAATTTTGTAAGTTCCTGTTTTTACTTAAGAATTATAATTAGTAAAGCATCTCGTACATTTGAGATTAAGATAATTAATAGACTTTCAAGAGACTTTAAAACTTTTGAGGCCAGTCTCTTATTAATCATAATTTGACATCAGTAAAAAAAATTAGTTATATGCATAAATTAAAATTAAGATTTTATATACTTTAAAGTATTTTTAATGTAACCATTTTTTTTGGCATTAAATTAAATGAATAAGGAAGTTTTTTTACAATGCTTCATTATTGTAGGCATTTTCAATTAAATTAATGAAATACTCTTAAATTATAATATAATTTAAAAATTGTAGTTAAAATATTCAATAAGGCTGTTTTGTAAATGTAATGTCTAACTATGCTTATTTATGAATAATGTAGCATATAAAAAAGAAATAAAAAAAACTAATAAGAAAATCCTTGAAGTCTTAAAATAATTGAATGAAAAATTTTTAAGATCAGATGAGATAAAATTATTTAAGTTATATATATTTTTTAAATATCTGTGTAGATGCATGGAATAAAATGCTGAAATTTTTTTCTCTTGTCTGAGATTTACTGAATATTTAATATGAATTCATTCTTCAATTGAAATAGAACAGCTTTTATAAATAAATTTTTATAGGTAAAATACATTGAAAAAGTATTAAAATAAAATAAAAAAATTATACATGCATTTCCATTAGGTTACGGGTTATAGTAAAAGAATTTGCTCTTAGTTGAAGATAACATATAAGGATGTTTTTATTTTTCAATACTTGTTTATAAGGGGTGGGATGATAAAATAGTTACTTATTTGAACTGTTAAGGAATTCAAGCTTTGAAACTACCTTATCTTACCGTATGTACATGT
This sequence comes from Caerostris extrusa, assembly GCA_021605095.1. Classification (NCBI taxonomy): domain Eukaryota; kingdom Metazoa; phylum Arthropoda; class Arachnida; order Araneae; family Araneidae; genus Caerostris; species Caerostris extrusa. The sequence continues at coordinate 44,971 of BPLR01017899.1, read as the reverse complement.
AATTTAATATGGATAAGAAATTAACTAAATTTAGCTACTGGATTTACCTTTTAAAAATTAAGCAATAAGTGAAATTTCAATCCGTTTCATCTCTGAAATGTGGTGGTTGGATAATGAGATTTTATATAAAGTGGGTAAATATTTATAAAAGAAAAGATTGATATTGTTTGTAACTTGAAATTTTTAATGAAAATACATGCCAGGTTAATTCTTAAATTGTTAACTCTAATTATATATAAAACTTGTCAATCTGTTAAAATATATATTTAGTATATAAATTAAATAAAATGTAAATAATTTCATTTGATTAAATAAAATATTTTTAATGATATATAAAAATACAGCAAAAGAAAGTTATATTTGAAAAAGTTAATCATTAAAACGGTTTATGTGGATTATTATGACAAGAATTAGTTGTGTAACTTGTTAATAGTTGCATTTCAAAAAATATTTCTTATAGGATCAGTAATTATTGAATGTTCTTAAATGGTGTACATCATTTTTTTCTAAAGACAAAAGATTATTTGAGTAATATATTAATGTATATGTGTAATAGCAAAAGAATTGATTTTTATTTTTTTCCACATGGCGAATTGGGCCTTGTTTCAATTGATTTTTCCAATACTTTATTAAAGAATGGTTTCAAGATAATTATTTGATGTAAAATTTTCTGAGTAACTTTTAAATTGGGAACTTTACTTATTTTATTAATCTCATAGCTTTCATTGGATTAATTTTTATGAATCATTTCTATAAAAACTATTAAATATTCTGTCTTATTCTATTCTATTCTTATTTAAAAAATATTCAACCATATCTGAATTAAACATTTTTTTACGTGATCAGTATATCTGATTATATTTAAATTAATATGTTATACTTTTTAAATAATTAAATTCCAATTAAGAAGTTTCCTGTATAAAATTATGCTTACATTGTATATTAACTTTCATTAATAGAATTGCATGGAAAATAACTTTTTTAAAATATAAAAAATTAGACTTTGAAATCTATAACATATTCAACATTTTATTTTGTTTCATCAGAAATGGTGGAAGCCATGAAGAAGGTAGCCTCCTTAGATGTGGAGTTGACGGTTGAGGAGAGGAACCTTCTCTCTGTTGCTTATAAGAATGTGATAGGAGCAAGGAGAGCTTCCTGGAGGATTATCAGCAGCATTGAACAAAAGGAGGAAAATAAAGGGGCAGAAGGAAAATTGGAGATGATTAAACAATATCGGCTTCAAGTAAGGGGTTGTTACTTTTAGTTTGATTTTGTATTGTTTAAAAATCATTTTTCACTCTTCATGCATTTATTTTAATTATAATATATTATCAAAGCTGAAGGATTTTTAATTTTATGGCAATTTTTTATCGGCTATTAAAAATTCTATGAATTGACATTTATATTTACTTTCATGCATTTTATTAGTCTATTTTTATGTACTGTGTATTGTTTTTTAAAAGCAACTTAATTATTAAGTTGTATTGGTGGCTGGAATATTTATTTGATTTTTTTTAAAAGAAAATATTTTCCTTATATACAGGTTATTGAATTGTAACTTTTCATATGGATGTTATTTATTCAATTAGTCAATAAAAGAATTGTATATTTTCTGATTTATTTACAAATTTTTAGGTTGAGGGTGAGTTAAAAGAAATATGCCAAGATATCCTTGATGTTCTCGATAAGCATCTCATACCTACTGCTTCAACTGGAGAATCTAAAGTATTTTATTATAAATGTAAGTGTTCGTAAATGTGTATTTCGCATTTTATTAGAAATGTTGCATTTAATTGTCAAGTGAATATTTAGTCTTTAAGTAAAATTCTTTTTCATCTTAATTCAAATATTTTTAGGTTGGATATTTATTTAAAGAATTGTATTCTTGGAAAATTTTTAAAATGTATTTATAGCTGCCAACTTTTGTAAAGTTATCTGCATTTTAATGTCTTCTGCTTATCTGTACAAAAAAGATGAAAACCTCGGTAGTAATTTGTGTTAGCAAAAATACTGAATTTGTTACAATCTGGTTTTAAAATATAAAAATTAAACTTTTTAATACTGGAGGTTTTTATGTAAAATTTGTTTATGTAATAGCAATATGTTAATTTCTGTACATTAATAGATCTGTTAGTTCTTTTAAGTAAATTAAAGGTAGAAAGTTAATAAAATAATATACATTTTTGAATTCTATAAGTACAAATATATACGAGGAAATTTATCTAATTTACTTATAGTTTAATAAAGACATGTAACTTTATTGTGTATTTTATATTATCTAAAGGAATCGTAATATTTTGGATAGTCTTAATTATTTGGAATAAAGCTGTTAAACATTTTATATTTTCTTTTATTATAAAATGTAATATAAAATCTTCATTTGTAATTTAATCTATTTTTGATAATTGGCTTTTTAAAAATAAAGATTAATAACCAAATCGGTATGTAAAGAATCATAAAATTTTTAATATAGGTTTCCTTTATAAATATTTTCTATTGCATGTTAAAAAGTAATTTAAAGATTTATAATTAAATTTTATAAAAAAGATGTTTCAGAATTTACATAGGAATAAAATTCTTCTTAAATTGATGTATACTGAAAATATTAATTTATGCTTTTAATGTTAATATAAAATTTTATGCTCAATCTAGGAACTTCCTAACTTTTAAAATAAATCTGTATTCACTTTAAAGGTTTTAGATTATTTGATAAAAGGTTTCATAATTTTTCAAACTAAAAACATAAATGTATAGCAACTAAAGAATAAGAATTTGCTAGGTGATATAATTAATTTTAATCTAGAAATGTAATTTACCTTGGTTGGAAATCCTTAACCTTATCATATGTATGCTTTCTATAGTAGCTTACATGCAGGTTAATTTTATCCTTTTAAATTGTTTATTAACAACTGAACAGTTTTGTATTTGAAATTTTGAAAATAAATTTCCTACAGGGTGGCAACAGAACTGGGAAATCGGGAAAATTCTAACTAACATTTCACTACCCAGCATGTGCTGAATTAGCGATCTTGTAACCAAACATGCTTGGTAACTTGAATTGTTGCTCATTTTATGGCAGCCTTGCTTCCCAGGCTCTTTTTTAATAATAAGCTGCCCAGTTTACAATCTCTTAAGTCTTTTAATTGTACTCTATTATTTGTACTTGTGCTTTATTCAGCCAATTTAGAAAAGTAAGGTTTTTAATATTTTATTTTATATATTAAGCTTAAATTCATTCCTTAAACCTAATTTGATCATCCTTTTAACATCTTCAATGATTGGTATGTGTTATGTATTTAATTACAAATTTTGCACTTAAAAATTGATTTTCATGGGGGTAAAACAAAAATTCAATGGTACGGTGTTTTAAATTCTTTTGAAGAGAATTGTCATATCGTGACATTTTGTTATTTCTTTTCACAAGTTTTAAGTAAAAATTGTTAAATTAATCCTTTTAAGAAAATGTTGAACCCTTTTCTTAAAAATAGTTTACAGGAAATTATTGATCCTTATTTATTTTAATTAAGAGTGGTTATCTTATAATTCGGATGTATTGTAATCTGCTGTTTTAGTAGACTTTTAGGATTTTCATTTTTTTTTTTCCCCGCTCATCCCTTAATTAAATTTCATAAAAATATTTTTTTTCCGTAATAAATATCTAGCAACTGTTTTTAATAACATTTATATTCTGAGTTGAGAAAACTAAGAAACTAATGCAAACTACTAGTTATCAGTCGGAAATTTGTAAATTTAACATACGAAATTTTTAGTTTCTATAGCCACCTTGTCATATATTTTACTCCTGTCGGGACTTTCTGACACAAACATTAATTCACATTAAAGAAGTCCAAAAATTTGTATGTTACATTTCTTATTACTATATTTTATAAAATGTAAGGAATATTTAGTTTTTTTTTTTTAATTTACAGTAAATTTAAAAATTAGTTAAAGTTAGATTTTTTTGTGTTTATAGATTTGAATGAATCAAAAGATAGTCACTTTCTTTAATAATCTGTTCTTTTTTAATGGCTGTGATATATAGGTTCTTAAATTTCAATCATTGTGCAGTTATAAAAAATGTAATGTTTTTGTGTGACAATTTTATCAATATGAAAAAATAAATTGAACTTTCGTGTTTTATAGGAAAGGCGATTATCACCGATATTTGGCCGAGTTTGCCACGGGTAATGACAGGAAGGAAGCTGCTGAGAACAGTTTAGTAGCTTACAAAGCTGCCAGTGACATTGCCATGACAGAACTGCCTCCTACACATCCCATCAGGTCGGATTACGATTCAAATTTCTTTATATAGGATTATTTTTAAAATGTTGAAAGGATAAAATTTAATTTTTGTAATTTGCTGTAGAAATTGTTAATCTAGAAATTATATTTGGTTTGTTAAACAATATTGGCAACTTCCAGGGTGGCATCAAATTTGGATCTGTGGCATATTAATAAACTGTAATATAAAGCTGCATACAAGATCAAAAATATCTTTATACTATCATAATATACTGATTTATGAAAATATTTTTTATGTATTGAAAGTTGTTGCTGCTATTCTGTCGATATATATTCTGTTGGCAACATCTTTAAAAACAGCAAGTTAGACCTTCAATATATCTGTTTAAAGAGATTTGATGTGATTGACTTTTACTCAAGATATTAAAACAATTCAATAACTTATCTATAATTATCAGAACAGTATTAATGTAATATGCAAAGCAGTCAGATGAATGCAAGACATCCTTGTATGCAACTTGAACATACATGAAATTTAGTAAGTACTTTGTAAGAATAAAAATCTAAAATAAAAAAATCTTAAAAATACTAGATTTTAAAATAGCTCAATTATCAAAGAATACAGTGAAAATAACTTTATGAACTGAACTAATTTCAAACAATTGTTTCATGTTATGTATTTTATATTATAAAATCTATTCATTCAGACAACATAAAGTTTGTTGTTTAATATGTAGGTTTATGATTGTTTTTAGTATGTAATTTATAATGTATTTCCCTTTAGACTGGGTCTTGCTCTGAATTTCTCTGTGTTCTATTTTGAAATCCTGAATGCTCCTGACCGTGCATGTCGTTTGGCCAAGGCTGCCTTCGATGATGCCATCGCAGAGCTCGATACCCTGAGTGAGGAGAGCTACAAGGACTCCACCCTCATTATGCAGCTGCTCAGGGATAACCTCACCTTATGGACATCGGATATGCAACATGATGGTTAGTATTTTACATGCATATTGGTACTCTGAATTTTTAGTTTTTCTCATCTAGAAAACAATTTCATTTTAAGAACTCAAGAATTCGTAAAGCAACCTAATTTAAATTGCGTTGATGTAAATTTTCAATTATAATTTAACTGTTTTTTAAAGGCTGTAACTTTAATATTCTTGTCCACGTAGATTATCTTTTCTTACTAGCTATCTATGAATTCTTATTTAAAAAATATTTTTGCTTTCTAATTAGTCATTTAAATTTAATGGGATATGAAATAGATTATGATTGAATGGTTTACTTAGTGAATTAAGATACATTGAACAAAACTAACAATTATATACATGGATTAGATTGAGGATTTGAAAATTGGCACATTTATTAAAATTAAGATTTTGTTATGCTAACTATTTAGAAATTCATTATTGTAATTGTTTCTTAATTTTCCACCATCTAATCAATAGTTTCTAGCCAATTGCATGCTATATTTTTACTTCTTTCTCTAGGTGAGGGAAGTGAACAGAAAGAAGCTGCCCCAGAGACCGAAGACCAAGATGTCTCTTAAAGTCACGTGATATTCTAAATGTCTCCAATAATTCTCGAAGAGAAACTTGTGAGAAAGACTGTATTCGCATTGGTTGCCCTGTAGAGTTTTCCTTTGCTCATCTTGTGAATACCCTGTTTCATTTTTATCTTATTAGGAGCCTAGCTATTATCCATTTTTTATATTCTGCAGTTTGGAGCCAAATTTTCTTTTTGCATTCGACTTTTATTTGTCTTCTGGAAAATGTATCACTCGTCTCTTTATAATGTATAATTACTACAATCGCATCCTATTAAAATTTCAAAAAATTAAAATTAAGTGCATGCTAAGTATGAATTGAATCGCAGCTCCAAACTGTCGTTCAAAACCAACTATGCGTTTGAATTCGAATGATATAATGTATTGAAATCAGTGTAGTTTGTAAATGAATCTCTGTAGCTTAATCTTTGATTTTCTTTTGTACTAGACTATTTGGATATTTCCCCAAAATGTGCATAAATGTAGAATACTGCATGCATCAATTCATTGTTAGGCTGAAATCTTAGTTTTAATATAAAAAAAAGAATTGTTTGGGCTGATTGAGGTTGATTAGATAAGTTCAATTTCCCTCCATTCCATATTTTTTCTTCATATCATGCGAAATACGATCAATCTAAAAAAAATTATATTAAAATCTTTACTTTTAAAATTATCTGCATTGCTATCATTCCATGATTCTCCTTTGTAATTTTTCTTTTTATCTATTGTGTAAATTTTTTTTAGTAGTGGCTTTTTTTTTTTTAAAGTAAAAGTTTAAACCATTGTGTAAATTTGTTTTTTTATAAATTTTATTTATTAATCATTTCTTGGATCTTGACCTTTTTGGAATCACTCCTTTGTATTTAAGTGTTTAAATCATGTAGGGATAATTCAACATCCCTTTTCCTCCCTTGCACTATAAAGATTTAATTTTTGCTGTATCCCATTGATAAAAAAATGTCAAATTTTATTTTTACTTTCATTGTTGACATTTCCTGTTTTCATAACTGAGCTTTTTGGTCATAGTACCCAGCTTGTAAAATATGTATTTATTTTTACTATTTACATAAACTTGTTTTATTTTCTTCCTTAATGTTATTACTTTGAATCAAATCTTCCTTTTAAAGCAAATTGAAAAAAAGCTATCCTTTCTTTTTTTTTTTTTTTTTTTTGTTCCCATTCCCTCCTGTCTCACTTTAGGGCTAAACTTTAGATGGGTTTCATCGATTTCTAACATTGATGCACTGTAGTATATATATTAAGTATGTGCCGTGTATCTGTCTTTAACAAAATAAAAGCTGTCTTCTGTAGTCATTCTTTGTATATTTGTGCATTATTTGAAAGCTTACATTTATATATTTAAAAATTATTAATTTTGAAATTTTTGCATTGATGGCAGATTATTTTGAACATTGTGACTGATGTAATAAAAAATAAACTGGAGACCTGAAGTGCACTGAGTTTTCTCTGATTTGAAATTATTTGTTTGGGGGGGAACTTGTTTCTTTATTTAATAAACATTTACTACCATTTATATGAAAGTATGCAGTAAAAAATATCTTAAAACTAATGAAAAATGCTGTTACTTTTATAAAACATTTTTCTTATGCCCTCATTAAATATTAATTAGTAATTTTTTAATGAATTTGCTTTCAGTAATTTTAGAACCTATGTTAAAAGTATTATCATAACTTACTTAAATTTATTGAATTACTTTATTACAGCTGAATAATACTTTAAAAAAAAAATTCAAAATGTTATGGCCTCTATAGAAACGTTTACTTTGATTACAAATTGAAATAGGTCATATAAATGTTATGAATAGAATCAGTGTCATGTTTTTTTTACCTGATATTTGGAATTCCTTGTCTATATTCAAAACTACTAAGGAGGTTTTTAATTACTACTCATACTCTATTAAAAAAAAAATATTAATGCTGTGAATTTCTAGTATTGTTGAATTTATTGTGGTAATAAAATTACTATAATGAGCCTTGAAACTTGTCTTTCAATTTTATACGAAAATATTTGTTTACGTATCTAATCAAATTTTATCTTATCGTATCAAAATATATTTTAAAAAATTTGATTCGAGGAAACAAATTTCTTTGAAAATATTTATGCTGGCATATAGAAATTCTAAATTAATGATGAGAGTAAAAATGTTCATTGTAAATTTTATTTAATAAACATCCAAATAATAATTTTAATATTTTTAGTAACCTGCCATCATCTTAATTCTTCATTTTGTTCCTAAATACAGTTAATTTTCAGGAAGAAGCATGGAAAATATTTTAGAAAATTCATCTAGAAGCTTAAGTTTCTCTTAATATTTTCATTTGGATCGTATTGACTTCTGAAGAATAACTTGAAAAGCACGTTTTCAAACTTTTCTGTTTGGGGGACCCTTTAAGTGTTGCTGTCCCATTTTTGGATACAAGGGTCTAAGTTTACCCTTTTCTATGATACCCATTAATTAACACCTTTGCAATATACTGGAAAAAATGTGTATAACATTAATGGGTTTTGGAGCATTTAAATAAAAATAGGGACTTATAATTATCTATAGTTAGAATATTTTTTTTTTAGAAGGAAAGAAAAATCTTTATAATAAAAGGTAACTGACTTAAAATTTCTCACAAATATTTGATAAACCTTGAATAAAAATATTTCATTATGGTGGAATTGTTTATCAAATAACACAGTGTATATATACATATATGCTAGTAATTTTTTATCGTATTGCAAATAGATTTAAAACATATAAGGTATATGCATTTCTTTTCGGAAATATTAGATCTTATCACTGCCATGTCAAATTTTGAATTTATTCTACATATGAAACAATTCTTATGTAATGTAAAACTTCTTATTGGTGATCTAAGGTAAATTAGTGTTATATTATCTATGGATATACAGATTTCAATGAGATTGCGGATCTATAAGAAATCTTTCAAGATAATTTGTGTTGCAAAACATTTGATTCCTTTTCCTAATTTAAGGAACACCAAAAATTTATTTGCATTTGGAAAAAGCTAAACTTTTAATGTTCTCTTTATATTAAAAACTTTTCATTAATATTTTGCGATTTTAATACTTTTTCTACATTTGACTATTACAATAGGACCTTGCTTTATCAAAATTTGATGTCCCTGTACTATTACTACTTTAATCATATTCCATATTCGTAAAAACAGTTTAGATTGTTCCCGTAAAAAGACATTTTGTTTAAAATCTTTCCATACCTTGAGTACAACAAGCATCAAAATACTATTCGCATGTTTTAATGATAGTGACAAAAAACCTGTTCTAAATGCAATCTATTCAAATCTTCTGTTGCAATCAGTACGAGGAGAGTGTATGGCGATTTGACAGCATCTCGCATTAACAATTGAGTAACATCGTGTGAGATTTCATTTTTCTCCTTTATTAAGCATAATAGTTATACAAAGCACCTTCATATATTTAAGAGAAAAGTAGACGATCAAAATGACCCTGATGTCCCAGGTTCACAAAGCATTTGACACTTAAAAATTTTATGTGAACTGAATTACTTTCTTTTGATTAAAAATGTAAAATTTATTTCATTTTAAAAATTCCTCAATATTTTAAATTGCTATGTTCATTTTAGATTTAACTTATTCGTTTGTGAATATTTATTAAATCTTTAAAAAAAAATGAAATAAATTTAATTTGGCATGAGAGAGGATTGTTTTGAGATAAGAAATTCTGACAACCAACCAAGCAGAACATTACTGGTTCTGAGAGTAAAGACTTTGTCTTTAGTGACTCGAGATTTTGAAATGAGAATTATTCAAATTTTATGTCGGAGAATCAAAAGAACTTAAAATGCAATGCATATTACATTAAAACTGTATAAAGCATTTTTTAAAAAGAAATCAATTGACGTTTTCAGCGAATTCGGTTTTAGCCATCATATAAGAACAGTATGGGTTCGAAATTTGGTGCCTATTGTTGAAAGTCATTTCAAATAAATTGGTGTGTATCAAAAACTGTTTTAATAATCAATCAAATTTTAAGATTGTTTCTTATTAGTAATATTTTTATATGTGTGTTGGATCCGGGAATATTCCATTCCAAAATATAGTGATTTCTTGGAAAAAGTGCAACGAACTACACGAAAAGAGATGAGTACGTTCCGCATAACTCTTAAGCCTCCACACTAAGGCGAAGCGTATAGAAATGTAAAGCCGCATTCACAAGGCCTTAAGCGGCCTTGAAGCGTCGACCAATCATAAGTTTCAGTACGTCACGTCTGAGGCTTGTGATTGATCAACGCCTCATACTTTGCTGCTCAACTCTTTTGGTGTGAAACACTCGAAGTTGGCCAACTTTTGAGAATCAGATTAGCGATCGAGTCGAGCAGTACTATGAGTCATTCTCGAATCGCGAAAGTTGACTTCGTGATGCCAATGGAAATGCATCCTTAATTCTTGACGCGGCATATGATTTGTTAACAACGATCGAATAGATTTTACCACTATTTTTCTCAAGATTTGTTCTTTTAGTAGTTGGATAACTTTCTTATTTTCTCTATCTATTGTGTTGTAATTAAAATCTCTCTCTTTGACGAATTTCTAAAATTAGATATAAAAGTGTGCCATGCGAGTTACAGTTATACCTTGTGCTTATTGTGTAAGTTACATTCAAATATATACATAAAATATTTAGAAACATAATATATATATATCTTTATATATAAAATTCTTCTGTACTTGTGTTTGTCACTGAACTCTAAATGGATGGACCTATTTTGATGAAATGTTTTGAGTGGGTCCCTGGATGGTATAGATTCACAATTGGATCCGGTAGGTGGCAGTGCAATCGGGTACTAGGTTATTTTTTAAAAGATTTTTCGCATATCCATACACGCTCTTCTCAATATTTGAACCCTAACTAACAATTATATGTTGCGTGTTCTCACGATGGCAAACCATCAAGTTTGTTCATAAAAATCGCGCTAATACAAAAAACAAACAAAATTATTGATTTTTATGTCGAACCATTTTGGAAAAAGTATAAGAGGTGGTAAGGTTTCTCTGCATCTGACTGTAAGTATATAGGTAAATTGTTCTGTATATTGAATCAACGGTTCTTGGCCTTAAAAGTATATATTGTGCACTATGAAAATAGAAACAATTAAAAAGTAATTTGATATATTTGAAGTTACATCAATAAAATAAAATTAGCTGTACCAGGCATACAAATTTGTAAGCAAACTTCAAATATTTCTCTCTCTCTATAGCAATAGTTTTTTTTTTTTTTTTTTGTTATGATTAAATGTACACTAGTCTTAGGTCTCAGTTAATATCCATCTTAAGCGCTCCAAATAAAGTGATTTGTTGTCTCTTCCCTGTAAGTAATCCAAACCGTCTTTTAGCTTCACTGGGTGTAAAGAGATTTCTGCCACCAAGTGTGAACGGGTCGAAAAAAATTGTCTCCGTTGCGTCACGCGTTGGTGTGAATGAGCCTTTAGGCATTATATATATAAAACGATGTTAAAGAAGGTAGAATCTCTTTAAGGTGATTAAATAATTTGTGTAAATAATAAATATCAGTAAAATCCCCTAGAAGACCCATCATTACATGCATTTTTTTTTTAACTAATGTTATCATTGTAAAAACAACAGTTTAACACTGTTGCATTGCCTTTTACATAATGCCAAATAGAAAAGCGTCAAAAAAAAATTTTTTTTTTATAAACTTATATTGTAATTTATTTCCCTTTTATATTCTCTTTGCACCTAAGCAGATATTTTTTATTATTTAAAAAATCACTTTGATGATTATTTTTCTAATATTTTCAAATTCATTTTTATTCAAGTTCAGCTTGATTTCATATCATTTTCCCTATACTGAATCTGTCAGAATGTAATGTCAACTAATTTAATTCCTTTTTTAGGCAATAAAACAATTATTAAAATTGTATTATAGATATAATACCATTTCGAAACATAACAATATTTTTATGTTAGAGTATATAATATAAAAAATCGAGAAGATTCAATGAAAACGTGCTTTTAATTCATTCGTATGTTGTTCGTCATTCTTCTAACTTTTTTTTCTTTTCTGGATTCTTCTTATTCTTCATAATATCTTTTTATTTGTGTTTTTTTCATTTTTTTTTAATTCAAAATCCCTTTCAGCAAGAATAAATAAATAAAAAGCTATTCTTATATCATTAATCTTAATAAAAAGGAAAATCTTGAGTTTTACATACATGCTTACACTGAAGTGACAAAAGTCATGGGATACCTCTTAATATCGTGTCGACCCTCCTTTCGCCCGGCGAAGTGCAGCAACTCGACGTGGCATGGACTCAACAAGTCGTTGGAAGTCTTCTGCAGGAATATTGAGCCATGCTGTCTCGATAGACGTCCATAATTGTGAAAGCGTTGATGGTGCAGGATTTTGGGCACGAACAGACCTCTCGATGATGTCCCATAAATGCTCGATGGGATTCATGTCCGGGCGATCTGGGAGGCCAGATCATTCGTTGGAATTGTCCAGAATGTTCTTCAAACCAATCGCGAACAGTTGTGGCCCGGTGACATGGCGCATTGTCATCCATAAAAATCCCATCGTTGTTTGGGTACATGAAGTCCAAGAATGGCTGCAAGTGATCTCCAAGTAGCTGAACATAAGCATTTCCAGTCAATGTTCGGTCCAGTCGCACCAGAGGACCAAGTCCATGCCATAAAAAAGCAGCCCACACCATTACGGAGCCACCACCAGCTTGAACAGTGCCTTTGCTGACAGTTTGGGTCCATGGCTTCGTGGGGTTTGCGCCACACTCGAACCCTACCATCAGCTCTTACCAACTGAAATCGTGACTCATCGGACCAGCCACAGTTTTCCATTCATCTAGGGACCAACCGATATGCTCACGGGCCCACGAGTCACTGCAAGCGATGTCGTTCTGTCAGTAAAGGCACTCCGAGTCGGTCTTCTGCTGGAATAGCCCAAGAAAGCCAAATTTCTCCGCACAGTTCTAACAGACAAGTCCCTTTTACGTCCCACATTGATTTCTGCGGTTATTTGACGCAGTGTTGCTTGTCTGTTAGAATTTACGACTTTGCAGACGTCGCCGGTCTCGGTCGTTAAGTGCAGGCGGTCGACCACTGCGCTGTCCATGGTGGAATGTTATGCCTGAAATTTCATACTCTCGGCACACTCTTGACACAGTGGATCTGGGAATGTTGAATTCCCTAACGATTTCCGAAATCCCATGCATGACCCATGCGTCTAGCTCCAACTAACATTCCGCTTTCAAAGTCTGTTAATTCCCGTCGTGCGGTCATCATCACGTCAAAACCTCTTCACATGAATAACTTGAACAGAAATGAAAGCACTGCGCATTTAGACCTGTTCTACGCGATGCTACTGCCATCTGAAAATTTGCATATTGCTATCCCATGACTTTTGTCACTTCAGTGTATAAGTGTTTGTTGTAATGATTTTATTGAATCGGGAATGAGTTCCGATTGCCAATTTCTAAAGGCAAATCTTCTGTTAAAATCAAATAATCTCTTAATAAATAAATTGAAGCAAATGGTTTTGACAAAAGAAATTTATTTATTTGATCATTTATATCATGCGTATCGAATGATGAATTTTATTTTCTGTACATTTTAATTATAAATACGCATAAATGATTACAGACAAAATGTAGGAATTTCTTCTTAAGTTTCTCAATAAATATATACAAAAATAATAAAATTAAAAATATAATTTGTCTGAAACAAAATTTGCTTAAATTTTTACAAAAATTTTCATAGTATATTTTTATACAATCCTTAACCTAAATAAGCCTTCCAATGAAATCTTAATAAATTTTTAAAACATAAAACTATTTTATTTAATAAAAAAAATTTTCGCCCTGTTTTGACTTGTGCTGTAGACTTGAAACTTGACCATGAAGGAAGAAAAGATTTGGGCAGGATCTTGAGAGATATTATTGAAGGAATTCAGGAAAATGGCATCTATCGCAGATGGGCAACATCCAGTTATATAGAAAATTCAAAAGAGCCATATGTTGTTTATTTTATTAAGCTGCTTCAATCGGAAGACACACCTTATAAAATGATGCCAATTGAACATTGAGATAATGACAATTGAACACTGAGATAAATAATTTCGTCTAAATCAGTTAAGAGTTTTTGCATACCGTATTTTGGACGTCCGTCAGCTTTTTCTCCCCAGCGCGCATGCTCATAGGAAATTGCGCATGTGTATCTCTGTAATAATGTTTCCTATGAAAGAGAAGGCGCGCTAGGGAGAAAAAGCTAACGAACGTCCAAAATACGGTATGCAAAATTCTCTATTATCGGAAAAGGGAATACTACACTTTGCCAGATAGTATTGTTGAGAAATTTTGTTTTCAGGGTTATATTAAAAAAAAAAAATAATAATAACATTTAAAACTTGTATTATAATGTTAATTTATTATTTAAATTAAATCATAGAAAACATTTTTAATAAAACTTAATATTAAAAAAATTGTAATCGTCTAATGCCGATGTACAGTTTAGCCATGGGTATCTGCATTTTTGGTGTTTTTGCATTTTTTGTATTTGCATTATTGGTACATGAAATGGCAGCAGACAATGTCAAAAAAGAGTGTTGGCGTACCAAATTGTCGGATTTGAGCACACATGCGATTTTTTCGTTTCCCCAGTGAGCCGGACTGCATTTGATCGTCTTCATGAACTTGTATGCCTGATTTTTGTAAAAGAGTTGAAGTAAACATTGTTGGTCTTGAACTTGTTGCGCGGTCAAAGAGGAATCGGTAGGAAATTTGTTTCGAAGACAAATTTGTATACTACTTAAAAGAAGTTTATGTAAATTTTTTTGATGGCTGTACAAAATTTTTTGAGTTGTAGCACCTCGACGATCATAACGTCTCAATTCAAATTTAACAATCTCTGAGTAGGTGGGAGGTTTCTTTCTCGTAAAACGACGCATATCACCACAGTAGATTCTTGGGTAAGAGATCTCTTCTGCAAGATCCTCAAACAATACTGACATAGGCATTTGGTCTTCACCAGGTGCTGCCAATCCAGCATCAATGTTGTATTGAGTTTATTAATGACTGTCTCGGCTGGAGCGGGATTTACGAATGGGTCGTCATAATCATCGTCGTCTATATCAGACTCATCGTTCTCTTCCGGTCAGCGAAAGCATTTGAACCTTCAGGAAGCGATTCTGTTCGAAAAATTTTTGAGCCATTCCAAATCGATATTAACGTTTTGTGATTGGTATAAAGTCTTGTTCATTAGATACAAAAAGCCGCATTGTAAACACGATCGGGGTTAACGCATTGATACATAAAGTGCGATTTGAAAGAGAGACGTTTCTTCAATTTCACGTAGATAGTGGCTGAATCGTTTACATTGCGAGGAAGACAGTCGACCGATTTGTGCAAGCCGTTAGGAACGTTCATAACGGATCCCTTGATACCATATTGACGATCCCGACCAAGCTCGTATTTGCATGAAAGGGATACGAAGAGCAAAGAGACGCTCTTCCAAGTCATTCAACTCAGACAAACAGGAGGGTTGCTCAGGATATCGAAAGCCATAATTGGCTGCAAGATTTGGAACGTTGCGTTTACGAATATGATCGCTGCACGATATGATCACTGCACGTTTTACAAAAGTCAGCTTCATCCAAGTCGACAGAGAAAATTATTGCAATTTGATTTAAAGAAGCGTTCTTCGACTTTGAGCCACTGTTTTTCTCATGAGTAGTCGTTTAAATCGGAATGAGTATTGTTCAAGAAGCAATGGGAGCAGGAAGGAGTAACTGAAGAGGACGAATTAAAAGTATCCTTGAGAGGACAAGAACAGAAGGGAGAGTAAAGAGAAGGAGTTTGAATACATTTCGTGCGTTTAATATTGTCATCGTGAGGGTTGATAGCCTGTTGACGCTTGAGAGCTCGACGCTCCGTTGAAGGGCATTTTGGCGGGCACGAGTTTCAGGATTCGAACGGGCTATTCTTTTCCTTTCACGATCATGAGCTTTAACATTGTCTTCCATTGTTGTCAACATTGTTTCTAATTTCCATTGTTTCCTTGTTGGCATAACTTTATTTCGGATCGGACATCATTTCAAGTCGTTACCGAAAACAATACCCATTGGATACCCACGGGTAAAAAGGGAAAAGTTTGACTACAGCCAGCCATATTTGGCAAGATCTTTTCCCACCCTGGGTCGGGGTGTTAGGAAGGATGATGAAAATTAAAACGTTTGGTAATGATTCGTAAGCAATTTCGTCGAAAAAAAAAAATATTAATAACTTTTCCTAATTATACTAAAAGTAATAATAGTTTTGATACATTATTTAATTTTTGCAGTAAAACTGCAACAGTTTTTACACTATAAAAATGTTAGGCAGTCAAATATTTATTGTGTGAAATTAACTAGTTTTTGATTTTGGAAATCAAATAGTAACGAAACATTTCAGAGTAACTATGGATTACCTCTAACATCTAGTTGCATATTAAATGTAAGAAAACATATTAATTATAATTTTTTTACATAATTGCGAAAAACAATAATTCAGAATAAGCCGAGTGCTCAGGGAGAAGTCGGAAATAAATATTGAAATAATCTTCAATAGCGCGACAGTCCCATGGTGGACCAAGGCATTATGGCAGATTCCGAAACATGAGATGTAGTTTTCTTTTACGGAATAAGGTCGGCTCTATTCCGAACAGTCATATTAGACAGGGACTTGTGGTATAATGTGAATTCCGATCTATTACAAACATCCATGGCACTGTCGGGACTCGAGCTTGAAGCCTGTGGTACCGAGGGCCAGAGTGCTAGTCACTCGGTTATCAAGCCCCAATAAAATAATAAAGTTTTCGTGTATTTCCAAATACAAAATCCAAGCCTGGATAGAAAGAAAGGGAGTGTTAGTGAAATAGTAAAGCAGTAGATAGACGATGGTGAGACTTCAAAATAAAACCACAGGAACAGACAATGTTACTAATAAGATGTTTAAAAATATCTCCTTCAAAATTATTAAAATGTCTGTTCTATGTGATGGTGTTTTCAAATTCTCCTTTTATGCCAATTTTTACAGACCAATTTCTCTCCTCTTTAAACTTAATATATTTACGGAATTTATAATTCTTAAAAAATAATAATATTTCTCGTATACTCAAATTTCAATTTACGATCCTCCAACAATTTGGAATTAAGCCATATCTATCCACTACTCATCAACTACCGCGAATAAAGGAATTCATGTCCGAAGATCTCTCAATTATATTGATTACAGAAATTATATTGTCAATGCTTTTGATAGTGTCTGGATGAAAGGTCTAATTCACAACCTCTCCATCTCCCACAGTTATTATCTTACATCACACAATTCACTGGTTTAACAAAATAAAATATTTCGGTGTAATAATTAGATATGGTAACATATTAAAGCGAAACAGAAAAAGGAGAAAAAATACTTTGGTGTAATTTGTTGACAAAAAAAAAAAAAAAAAAGTGAGTTTTTTTGGTTTTTGATTAAAAAAGGCTTACCTGCCTCATATTAGATTTATTAAGAATTTTCCTTTCTTTTCTCCGCAGGCTATATCCTTTATTAAAAAATTTTTCTTCTTGAAAATAAAGTTTTAATATGATATAAACTAGCTACATTAGATGCGGTGCGACAGTAGATCTACCTCCCCTTGGTGCACCCTTCTAACGTCCTAGGTGGCTAAAAGATCTACTACTAATGGCATGCAGCAATGCTCCAAGAGTAATCACCTTCGTGGGAATTTGTGAAGGCCGAGTATCTTACAATGGAATGTCGGGCGGCCTGTCTCAGTCTAAGAAAGTTGAGATTCAACATTCCCTTACCAGCTACAATGTTGAGACTTGAGGTGAGTCATGACTGTTTGGTGAGCTATCTGCATCCCATTGGCATTTTCGATAGCCGAAATTGTCGTCTCTGTGAGTAAAACGAGATCATGGGCACACCCTATAGCAGGATGATCGGCCTTGCTTGGGGACTCCGAGATGAAAAGATATTGGAGCACTAGAACTTTGCTGATGAGGCAATGACTTTTTCTTTTTACTTGTGTGTGGTTTACATTGTTTTGATCCCGTAAGAGTTTCTCTTGCCATTAAAAATAATACACTCATGTCCATAAATTAAGGATAATGAAGTTCAGGCAAAGAAAGAGACAGAAATAAAACTAATTTGACTTATTTGTAAAGTCTATTTATTAAACAAAAAGGTAAAGAGCAAAAAGATGCTATATGTTTGACATAATTAATAAAAATTGCGATTTTTACTCCTGGAGCAAATTTCAAAAAGAACCTATTTACAAAAAACAGTATAACATGGTTAGTATGATGGTTAATATGGAGTATGTCTCCCGGACGATGCAATACAGGCCTTACAACACCTAGTCATGCTGAGTATCAAATTATCAACCTGATCTTGGAGAATATTACACCACTCATCAAGCAATGCCCTCCGAAGTTCCGGTTGACAGGTGGGAGGGGGTTGACGGGCTGCAATTCGTCGGCCAAGCATATCCCACACATGCTCTATTGATTCAAGTCCGGTGAGTATGCTGGCCAATCCATACGGGTGATATCCTCCAATTGAAGGCATTCGTCTACAATGTTTGCACGGTGAGGACGGGCATTGTCATCCATAAACAGAAATTCCGCACCCATGGCGCCCCGAAACAAACGTGCATGTTGTTCCAGAATGACATCCCGATAGATGTGGCCTGTCATCGTTACACTCTGAACATGCAGGTCAGTTCTGGAACCAAGAATAATTCCTCCCCAAACGAGCCATCCTGCACCACCGTAACGGTGTCGTTCAATGGTGTTCTCTTGGTGGTAAAGGGTACCTGGCGCTCTCCATATGAAAGTCCGGCGAGAATCAGACTGCAAACTAAACCTGGACTCGTCGGAAAACATCACACAAGACCACTGTTGCGGTGTCCACAATGCATGCTCTCTATTCCAGGTTAATCGCAGGCGACAGTGAGTTGCGGTAAGTGGAACACATCTGGCAGGCCTACGAGCATATAGACCAATGTGCCCTAAGCGTCTGTACACGGTCTGCCTTGAAACTGTCGTACCGGTAGCTGAAGAGAGCTGACGAGACAGGTCTGATGCTGTGCTCCGTCTGTTTCTTTTGGCAGTAACTGCTAAATACCGGTCCTCATTCGGCGTTGTAACTCGGGGGCGACCTCTGCTGTAACATCTACTCACATTACCATCATCTTGGAATCGTTGCCAAAGCCTGGAGATGACACTCTGGGCGATTCCAAGTTCCTCGGATACTTCCAGCTGGGTACGTCCACATTCCAGTCGTCTACGACGTAATTCTACCACGTAAAAATCATCCAAATGCTTCCTTTGTGCCATAACTATGCGGCTATTGCACTGAAAGGCTTTTAAAGCGCTTGTGCACAATTTTACTTCTGTGCCACCATTTCTTATATAGCCCTCTCTTACACTCTCGTCATTGTGACGTACTATCCGCGCCATCTGGTGGTTTTCTGTAATTTGCATATTCTTCTTCAAGATGTTTGTGATAATTCTACAGGTGAAATTTTTTATTTTAGAGTTCAATTTCTGTGTGATTCTAAATTATCCTTAATTTATGGACATGAGTGTAAAAATAGTTATATTAAAGGTGTGCAGTTTTGACTGGGGAAACTGGGGAACTCCCATCAGGTAGTCCGACTAATGAGGCAAGATGCTGAACATACCAAACGCCATCGAATCTCCTCGTTTTTGAAACAGTATCTAGAGCAAAACCGTTAGCTAATTAAACTTCCGCCATAACGCTCACCAGTGGTGCACGCTTCCACTGGAAACGAGTCAGGCTATTTTTTTTCCGTTTTTTATTTCTTTTAAAAATTTTTAATCTTTTCTTTAAATTTTTCAGTTTTTCCTTAAAAAAGCATTTAAAATTTTAATTTTTATTTTATTGTATTTTATACCTTAGAGAATTTATCCTTCTTTAATTAATAATTCATTATACATTGATTTTCATAATGTCAGAGTGGACCTATATTCGGAACTTTTGCATATTTCCCATAATTTTCTTCATAACCTATCCATTATGTTGTTGTTGTTATCGTGTGCATGGATTTAAAATATTATTATTAAAGTCAGATCAACATTCATTGTGTTTAATTATAATTATAGCCAGGCTCCCTCCTACGCACTGGCAAGAACAACCCTCTGTGGTGTTCAGGAGAAATTGTCAGTTGACCTCGAGACTTACACAAGAGGAAATACAGTGAACCTGCTCTACCGCTGAGAAAGTCTCTTATTTCGAGAGGAAATATATTTAGCGCAACTATGAGTATTATTTGGCCTATAGACTCTCATCCCGGGGGGAAATATATGTAGCGCACGCCAGTCCATAGTCGATTTTCGGGTTTTCGGCTTTTAAGTGGAGGCCTTCCACGAATATATGATTATATGTCTTTAAATGAGTTAAATATTGTACGTGCCTCAAGTATTTCAACCCAACCTCATCCAGTTACAATCTGGTTGCCCACCATGTATACTACTAAATCCTAAAAGTGGCGCTGAAATATACCAAGTAAAATATCCAAGTATCTTTCCACACAAAGATTGATGAATGATACGATGTACGATTAATGGTTTTGAACCATCTTCCTTTCCCACCGCCTTTGATACGAGACTAACAACATTTTTATTTTTTCCATACGTGTTTTTTCCCCCTTCAGTAATGACACACTTTAGTTTTTTCCACTAAAGATTGTTTTCTGAGCAACATTTCTAATTTCATTAAAAATATTTTCTCCAGTGGTCGTGCCTTGAATGTGATGGACACCAAGAAACTCGTCATGCACTTTGGAATTTTTATTATATCTCGAATAAAAAGTAACATCAAAACAGTATCTAAAACATCTGTTGATTCATTCAGAGCCAAAGAGAAG
This sequence comes from Caerostris extrusa, assembly GCA_021605095.1. Taxonomy (NCBI): domain Eukaryota; kingdom Metazoa; phylum Arthropoda; class Arachnida; order Araneae; family Araneidae; genus Caerostris; species Caerostris extrusa. Next base: position 24,211 of record BPLR01017899.1, on the reverse strand, counting down.
CACTCTAAGTGTGCATTTTTTTTTTTTTTTTTTTAGATAACTGAGTTAATATATTTTCTGTAATATCAAATACTCTTCGAATAAAACGCTTTTAAATAAATTATATTTTCAAAGACACATTTCTTTTGCTACTGTAATCATGCAATTCTTGATTAATTCGCCATAAATAAATGATATTCTCTATTGAATGAAAACACTCGAAAACTAGCATGAATTGCTGTTTTTTTGTTCAGCATTTACTTTCTTAAAAATTAATTGCTGATATTTCAACCCGATTTTCAAAAATTCATATTTTTTATTCGTAGTCTGTCAGTAAATTTGGAATAATTCTGAGAATGTTTAGACTCCTAATGACGTTTTATATCTTTGTCTGATAACGTTTCATTGCAAATTATACACATTGTCTTATTACTTGATTTAATCACGAAATATCGACATCACTGTTGCTTTTCAAATATTCTGCACTTATCTTTCATTTCTTTTCCACGTTTATATAAATCCACACTGCAAGCACGTAATTTAGAATCAAAATATTAGACAAGTCATTCTGAACTTAAAATTTCTATCTATCCAACTCTTGGTTATCTCTCGTATTTATACAACTCTTTCACGTGACATATTCGTAAACACTAGAAACTACTCTAATCTTCCAGACGAAAGATCACACAGCAGAACTTGCCATAACTCTTCTATTCGTAAAAATGGCATTGCATACTTCTAGCCATGTATAATTACTACTACTAAAACACCACACCACATCACTGTGCCTAGAGCTGAGTTGCCCCTTTACCGTTTGGGAATGATGTGGATGAGAAGAAGTCTGATTGAGCTATGCGACGCTCTACGGTCATAAAGTGGATTCTGAACTACTACAAACATCCATGCCACCGCTGGGACTTGAATCCGAAACCTGAGGCACCTAACGCTAGTCATTCGGCCATCAGGCCCCAACAATGTATAATTGGATAATTCCACAACTCCTGTTATCTTCTTTTTCTTTTATCATAAATTGACGCAACTTTCAGTTGACATAATAAAATATTTATTGGTACAAATACTTAATCGAGCCACCGCCCGCCATCAGCAACTCCGTCGCGTTCCTTTTTCTGCCCTTGCTCTTACATTCGAATCCCCGTATAAGACAGCAGCCTTATATGGAGTTACAGGAGGAGGAGTTATGGAAGAGTCTCTTGTTCATGGCGCCATCTGTTGTCATTTATAATGTCAAATAGTTTACACTCCCTAGAAGATGACACTGTATTATTGTAGAGCAAGATGGCATCTCCACCATTATGGCAGCGGTCTGATGGCCAATTGGCTAAGAGTTCTTGCCTTTGGTACCACAGACTTCACGTTCGAATCTTGGCGGTGGCATGGATGTTTGTGAGTGGTTCGGAATCTACGTTAAGCTATAGGTCTTGGTCTAATTAGTCTAAAGTGTGCACAAAATGACCGTAGAGCGAGAAACAAAAAAAAAACGCCATTATGACATGTTGACCTTAATAATAAGTACCCAGCGAAGTTGCCAATGAAGTAATGTCCGCAACCCTAGCTCTACATGCATCACTCATTGGTTACTTTTGAAACGAAATTTATTCGTATAATTCAAAAATATATTACCTTGGTACGATGAGTTAGCTAGGTCTTGCTCCTTGGAACTTTGTGGAGACACGCTGAAAAGTTTCGAGACCCTTTTCATGATCTTGCCATTTGCAGATATGTTCTTCATGGATTGTGAAAGAACATGTCTCTGCAGATGGCTAAAATTTTAATTTTATGTTACTGTTTCAATAAATCTTTGATTCAGAATTAATTTAACATCATTTTTAATATTTATTATATGAATTCTAATTCAATCTTTTTTGATAAACAACAATCTCAATTACTAATAAGAAATAATCCTCCCCTTTATTATCTAACATGTTTTCTAATATGGCAATAACTCAGATTTTAGTTTTGTTTTTCAATTTCGCTACCGGTAACATTTTACCGAAAATTTCATAACGTTATGATTAAAAAGTTTTGTTTCGATTTGTAACTGAAGCAAATTATCTAACTTTGTTACGCATCGTTGGGAAATTCTTATCAAGATATAAGTTCATAGGTCACCGTTCCACTTTTTCGTGATGGAAGGAAACTCATTTAATACTGTCACTTTAAGTGCGTGTACCTTTGGATGTGGAATGCTAGTTGGATATGTGTTCGCCAAATGGTTAAGGGAACAAGAATCCGAATCCAAAATGAATTCTCAAGCTAGCTACAAAAATAGTTCTGATGAAGAGGTATTATATTTTGATATTTTATAAATGTTTCAGGAAAAAACGAATGCAAACATAAATTTGTAAATAACATTATTTTGTGCGAGCTTTAAATACAAACAAAAATATTGTTGATGAAAATCCGTTTATGGTTTTATACATAGTTTGAAGATTTTCTTTTTAATTTTCAAAATTTAAATATGATTATGCCAGTTTTATACATGTTTATGTTAAAATATAATCATATTTTATAATCCATATGTTGAGTGTTGATGATCCATATGATGAGTGTTTTTTTTTTAATTATACCATACTTATAAATACATATTTTTGAAAATAAAACCTGAAATTTGGTTTTATTAATCTTTATCAATAAATTATGTTTTATACAGTATAATTCAAAACTCATCTTTTTGGCTACACCGATTTATTTAGTAAGTCATATTAGTTAATACTTGGTAAATTCCAAAATTTTATTAACAACATAGATACTAAAAGTTAATGCTTGATCATTTTTCAAATGTTATGAGCTCTACTGGTACTAATTAATATAAATATTCTACTTTGCTTATTGAATATTCTATCATATCTAAAACTTACATCATTCTATAATTAAATATGATTACTCTTATTCAATAATATTGCTTATCATAATATATATTTATTTCAATGATATTGTTTTTATTTGTTTAATATCACATTTTCTTTAATTTAATCTCTATGTTTCTGATATACTGTGATATAATTTTTTTTTTTTTTTTTTTTTTTTTGAGTTATCAATATTTGAAGTCGTATTATTCAATGGCCTTTAATATAGAATATGAATTTACCATATAATAGCAAATTACATTAAATTCAGTTATATAATTATTTTTATTAATTTTTTTATAAAAAATAATAAAATTTCTTTTACCATTACTGAAGAAAATATTGAATTTATTCAAAACGTGTAATAATCGGCAAATTTGACTGGATGTGACCATAGTTTTCTGATATGTAGATATTAATTTTTCATGCATATACAAAAGATTTTTTTTTACAATAATAACTACGTTTTTGCACTACTTAGTAGTTTTTATGGTATTTTGCTGATTTGCAATTTAATCAATTTTTTTGAAAATCTGAAATGTTACAAAATTTCCATTCTTTTAGATTATTAGAGGTATTTTAGGAATACATTTCATAGAATGATGCAATCACAGATTCAATTTTATTTGTCATCTATGCAATTTGGTATAAAATGTTTTAAGTAATACTTAAGATAATTCATTTCTTCTTGGTGTGTCATTTTATTAACTTTTTCTTTCCATCATATTGTCATGTACTTGCTTTTTAAAAAGTTAAAGCTAAAATAATGGATGCACTTGATTCTTAATTTTATGAGCTTATAGTTTGACCACTACTGCTTAGATAAGAGCAGCTTAGAAATAGTTTAATAAAAATTAAAAAACATTTAAATTTTTCATTTTTTTTCCAAATTATTATCTAAAATTTCTTACCATATCTAATTTTATTTGTTTTTTATATTGTAATGCAAATGTTTTTAATATTATTTTATATAAATTGTGCCAAATTTTTTTACAGATGTTTTCAGATTTTGCTCAAGGGGATCAAAAATTAGTACTAGTTGTTCAAAATGGACTGAAAATGGGTAAAGGAAAGATGGCAGCTCAGGTTTATTTCTATTTTATATTGTGTGTGTGTGTGTATTGTAATATTAAATCTAGGATTATTAATGTTGACAGTTCTTTTCAAATAAAACTATAGCTTTTTTTTTCCATAACTGATCCTTATGTTATAAAATACTAACTGTTCATTACAAATAAAGTTATATTTTTGAAAAATAAATTGTTTGATTTAAATATATGATTGCAATGCATTGTCGAATACATATTTCTAAAATTTTTACATTATCATGTTTAACCCTTAAGCCATTTTATACATATTTAAATAAAGTTTATTAATTTTTTTTCAGTTGTTTCAGTTAAATTTTGTTATTTTTTTGTGCTTTCCATTTATTTATTCACATCAAAGTCATTCTTTTAGTGGTCTCCAATCAAATCGTCATTAATTTATATTATTGTTATAATGCTTTTCCCTCATATTTATTGATGTATTTTTATTTAATTTACATTATAATTATCTCACATTGTAAAATATTTTACCTTCTTGATCAGCAAAAGACAAAACCCCTTATTATATAATGATGTAGATGAATTAAGTGAACTGAAAGATTTATCAAGATAGTGTCATTAATTTATTCGTTACTTTGTGAGGTATTTACTATATTCTTATATTAGCATCTATTTTATTAATGATTTTCTTTTGTAGTGTGCACATGCTTCTGTAATGGCTTATCAACATTGTGTAGTAAATAGTCCTCAAACATTAAAGAAATGGCTAAGAAGTGGACAAAGGAAAGTTGTTGTAAAAGTTGAATCTGAAGAAGCCCTGTAAGAATAAAATTCTTATATTTATAAATGTTGAACACTATTAATAAAATAATGTATGGTGCATAAGTACTATAAACTGCTTTAAAATTATAGCTAGTGAAGGTCAAGTACAATAAAAATATAAAACCTGAAAACACATCACAAATATATGAAATTGTATATGTGTATTAAAAATATATGTACCTAAGCAGGAAAATATTGTACCTAAAGCAGTTTTATTTTTTATAGCTCTTCTTCTCTTTGCTCTTTTTTATTGTTCTTCTTTTATTACTCTTCTTATAAAATATTTATGATTGATAAATAAAGAAGCCTTTCAATAATTCTGCTCGAGAACTAGGGTGCCTTGTATATCTTTATTTCAGTATGAGAAAAAATAAAAAGCATTATGATAGAAAAGTTTTAATCATTCAAATAATTCATTTTGTTTTAACTTCATTAACATTTTTTTTTAGTTTGAAAATTTTTAGCATTTTTTTTTTTCTCAGTTGATACTTACTGAAATCAAGAATAAATACTGATACTGATTTCAAGAAAGAATTTTTGTTTATTTGTCTTAGCATATATAAATATAAGATATAATTATTAGTATGAAAAGAATATATTATATAATTTTATCTTCTGAAGATTGACTTTAACTGCAGAATCACTAAGATTAAATAAAAAATGTTAATATAATATCACACAATTACGGATTTGTATTATATTCTCTGAAATGATGAGTGATGTCACACTTCATTTTTAATCATCACTTCCCAAGTGCAATGATTTTCATGTCATTATGTTTTAATTCTTTCTTTTTTTTTTTTCAGAATGGAACTAGCAGTTAAAGCAAGGAAAGCAGGGTTAATAGTCAGTCTAGTATGTGATGCAGGAAGAACACAAATTCCTTCTGGAAGTAGGACAGTATTGGCAGTTGGTCCTGGTAAGCATTTGTTTTTTTGGAAAAATTAAACAAACATAATCATCTTGGAGAGATCATGATGACAAATTTGTTGAGGTTTACAGAATGTTTGAACATAACATGATACTTTTAGGACAATTTATTATAGGAAAACAATAAGTTAATTTAAAAAACTCCTTTGAAATATTTGTTTAAGTTAATAATAGTATTTATATTAATCGAAAGAGTTAATTTCGATTTGAGTGATAGTGCAATGAGTTCAATGATTGTACTATAAATTTGTATGTAGTTGATCTGTGCATCCATTGCTGCAATTTTTCAGTAGCTGTTTATGTGTTGGCATTGCGAAACTGTAGCACCCTCTATATTCACTCAATATTATTGGTAACAGTAAATAAAATGACTATTTTTTTTTTGAATTCTTTCTGTATACAAGTGCATTACATAATACTTAAGTTTGATGTCACTAGCCATCTCCCAGTTAATGAAAAAAAAATTACAAAAAATTCTAGAATGGAACTGTGTGCTTCAAAATTTTACTTATGTGTTTGGCTGTTGTATGCATGCCCAGTATGAGTGCAGCACTCTAGGCTAAGAGCATTGTCTCTCATGCAGTGTCAACCCTGTTATATGCATGTATAGGTAATGTTTCTTTTTGAATCTGCATGTGATGTACTTAAATACCGTGCCACATATTCTTGAATGTAATAATGTAGAATTATATGATTATGATGCTTAAAAATTGTTAATGCTAATATAAATTAACCGTTAATTTTAACCATTAAATTTAACCTCTTAATTTTGCAATATGGGTGTAAGTTATGCACATGAATACTATACAATTGACCTCATTAATTTAAATTGTAACATAGAATATATTTATTGGCAGATTTACAGAGAGAAATGTTTTGTTTTTGTATATTTTCTGTATCCAAGAATTGCATTGAATATTTTTTATTTATTTTTTTATTTTTCACTGCAGAAAAATTTTCTAATTTAATCTACAGGATTAAAATAATTACATAAGTTATATTTTGTTTCTTTAAAATTATTTATAATTAAATATGTGTAAGATTTTATTTCTTTAATCACTACTGTATATTAAAGAAATATTTCTATATAACATTTGTTAGAATTTTTTAATCACAATAAATAAATTCAAGTAAATAAAATTTATTTATAATTAAAAAAATTGATGAAGCAAATACGTTTTGAATATGTGATCTTATATCATCACAAGATATCTTATCTTTAAAAGATTAGAGCAATCTCATTTGCAAAATATTCACTGTAATATGTATCTATAATTTCATCATGCAAAAGTAACTAAAAATAGTGAAGTTTAAAAAAAAAAAAACAATAAATAAATAAATAATTGCTATCAAGAAATTAAAATGTTCAATATAGTGGAATTGAAAAAGAATACTTTAAATTTTAAATATTTCAAATCTTATATGCTCTTAACAAATAACACTGTTGTGAGTGCAATAGTTGAATTTAACTAGAGTTAAATTTAATACAACTTTGAGTGATTTGCTAATAAACTTTTTCCTCTTGAAAGAGTTGAATTTTTATAGCAAACATTCAAATTCACCCTACACCAAAAGCCACCTAGCACTGAGGCTATGAAGTACTATTAATTAACTGTTGATATAAATTGCTATTATTAAACCCTATCTGAAGTGTTGAATCAGCTCATGCTAAAATTCGTGCTACTTCTAACACTATCTAGTATTGAAGTCAAGCACCACAGCTGAAAAGCTATTCATATAATTTGATCATAGCCTTCTTGTGTCTCCAAGAAATAAGTTTTGTAAATATAAGTGAGCATCAATAACGTAAATTCTCATAGTTGCTAATTTCAGTTAATAAATAAGGTTGTTCAAATATCTCAGCTAGGAATGAGCAAGAAATATATTCATAACTTTTAATTGTGAGGTTTTTTTTTAAAGAAAAGTATGCTTTGAGTCCGTGATATAAACAAATAAAAATGCTTTATTTTGCGAAGAATGTTTGTTGTCTGTAGATAAAAATAACAAACAGCCATGACAAAGGATGGTTTTTTAGAAATATGAACAGGAATGTAAAAAAAAAAAAAAATTACTTATGAGCCCATTTAAAATATTATTTTAAGCACATTTAAAATGCACTTATAAGAAATGTAATGAAACTTAGTGAGGCATACATACTTTCAATCATTCAGCATAACATAAAAGTTAAAAAGAATTGTGATATTTTATTTAAAATAATAGATAGTATTTTATTTCATGAAAAATATGAAACTTTCTTTCTTCACTTGATAAAAAAAAAATAATTGGTAAATCAAGGAAGGATTCATAAATTTTATATCAAATTAGATCAAAATTTGAAGAATCACTTAATAGTCATTATAGTCTACAAATGTTTCTAAAATCATTCAGAATGTAATATTTGGCTACCTGTTACAAATGTACTATGAAGAGTTAAGGGCAGAAATTAGAGAACTTTCTTTGTAGCTGTCATGATTGATAACTCTGCAGGTTACACAAATGATTATTATTTCACAATATATGTTCATTCAGATTTCAAATGAAATTATATATATTGAATGAAGAAATATTTGGATTTTTGATTTCAAAAACTAAACTGTTGATAGTAACAAAATGCATTCTAGAACATTTAGACATAATACTTCAAGAAACTAAGCAAAAATTGATAGCACAGTTATCAGTTTGATGGGGAAGGTATCTTGAATGAAAAAAAAAAAAAAAAAGTGAGTCCAAATTAAAATAAAACCGTTTATAGTAATGCACATTTTATTCACTGTTTTGCATATCATTTAATTTATTAGTGAAAAATTAAGCAAACATTGCACAGAACGCAAGAATATTTTTCTCTAAAGACCTTTGAAATGTGTTTTCATTCTCCAGATACTTATAGACATCACCATTTCGCATCCATCCTATATAAGATAGAATTTTAACATACAGACCATAAACAGAGTTCAAGAAAATTTGCCGACTTTAAAAATTACCTTACTGCAATTTAATCAACATCAAATGCATATCAAACCATTACATATGTAAACGGAAATGTTAATACCAGAATTATAATATTTCCATGGTTGATTACAGCTTTTAATCAAAGTAATTTATAACTAAATACATTCTCAAATAATTATGTGTATAATATATAACATATCTCAAATCTGGTATTTATGAAAGGAGAAGCACAAAGTCCTACTAGAATCCTTTGACACTCATAACAAAAGCCGTGGGTGTCTGTTTTGTTCAATAAAAAAAATTTATTTACTTAATATAAGAATGGCCTGCAGAAGAAATAACACTGACCACTGAAGCATATCCACCCACAATTGACAAATAATATCTTCAAACTTATTAAATATATACAGTAGATTCAATGTATATAAATATTGTAAATTAATTAAGTTTATTTTAGAAACTTTATTTATCTTAATGAAATCATTAAATTGTTAAAAATTTTCTTGGCAATTCCTGTAACATTATCAGAGACAGAATGCTGTTCGTCAGCATTGATTTTCTAAGGATCATTTTGTATCTTAAAAATATAAATGCACTAGCAACTGTTTCAATAGAAAAAAGTTTACTCAACAGTCCTCCATAGATAAGGAAAAATAATAATAGTTACTCCTTTTGTACAAAATAAATAAAAAAGAATGTATTTTTTTAATGAATGAACAATTAGGTAACAATTTAGGATATTTTTTTAAGGATTTGTTTATGTTTATATATAAATTTTGTTTTTATATGTTTGTTTTATTTTATGCAGTATTAAAACATTGGTGAAAAATTTTTTTGAAGCAGCGCTCCCAATGATTTGCTGCTGCAGTTTCATACAAATAGTTTGAAATACTTTTATTAATTAGCAATTAGAGTTAATTAAAAATGAGTGCAAAGTTTTAATTTTTAATTATTTAGAAGTTTATATGCAAAACCATTAAAAAACACATCTAAGTATTATATATTATTGTTGATTGTAAATGTTTTGATTACTTAGTTTTCTATTAAAAGAATTTTTAACTTTTTAATATGTTTATCTTTGACCATTGATTAAAAACTTTTATCTCATCGTATTATACTCAAGCCCTTATCCTTTACTGGTCTATGGTTAATAGATAAAACGGAAATTCCTTTACATTAAGTGTGAATTTCCAATGTTTGAGAAAATTAATTTTAGATTATGATTTATTTAGTGTAACTTTTGCCACCTGGACAACATACAAAATGTTTAGAACAGCAAAAATCAACAAGGAAGTTTATCTTGTGTTCGAATTTCTAAGAGAGAGGTTTTACTGTGTGGTTGTGAAGGTGTGCTGATACAACAGTTTTGGTTTGAGAATGATTTAAGTTATTGATTTAGAACATCAATTGTTGATGTTTTGGTGGGTTAGTTGAAATGGTAATAAAGCATCAATCAATATGTTGTCGCACTTTGAGATTTGAGTTGAAATTCTATTGTTTGTCTAGATTGGTTGACATTGTAATTAGGATGAATTAATGTATTGCTGAATTTTGACATTGTGGTCTAGTTACCTTACTGAAGGGAAAAAAGTTTCAAATTTGTGGATTTTGGGAAACAAAATATAGATTAATGTGTACTCATGTCATTTAATTATGAAAATGTATTAAATGATTGATTCCCTGCCTGTTTTTCTGGAAAGTTCTAAAATATAGAGGCATCAGGTTTATTGTGAATGTTTGCTTCTGTACCTGATGATGTATTAAAATTAAAATAATAATTTGAATTAAGTAACTAAAATTTTGTAATTTATGTAATTATTTAATTTTGTAATTTATGTAATTATTTAATTTTGTAATTTATTTAATGTAAATTGTATGATTACTATTTAATTTGTTATACAATACAAATTGAAAGCACTAATGTATTAACTGTGTAATTATATGAGCATTTAATTACTGAATTTTAAGAACTAGTTACATATTTAAAAAATCTTTAATTATTTTTTATTTATCTATGAATTAGATAAATAAAAATACTTTTACTTATTTTAAAAATCTTTTTTCCTTTTTTGATATGCAGAAATATGCTATTGATAATCATTAGAAAATTAGTGTATTTGCCTCATGATAAATTGCACCTCATTATATTGGGCATATTTTTTTAAATATGCCCAATATAATGAGGTGCAATTGTTCATGCTATCAATTTTTTTCTTTGCATTCTAATAAAATAAGAAACTATTGCATTTCAATTAAATCTGAATAATTTTAAGAATAGTTCATATGTTTGTGTGTTTACTTATTTAGCAAATTAAAATTTGATTAAATTTTTAACTATATATTTGTTTTTTTCACCTAATACATAAGTAAATAAATATTTCTTTTGTTAGAAAATTATATTTTTCTATTAAACTTTAAAATTAATTGAAAACATTTTTTAGGATTTTAAATAGGACAATTAAAAACATTATATTAACTAATATCTTTTATGTATATGTTCTTCATATATTCACTAAATAGAAATTTTCTTTTCTAGGTCAAGAGAGCCTCATCGACAAAATCACCGGTCATCTGAAACTTCTATGACATTCATTAGGTTAATAAATGCATTTTTTAAAAAAAGAGTTTGTTTTTAATTGAACAATAAGTAAAAAAACATCCCATCTTTTTTTTTTTTAAAAAAAAGGAAATAATTTATTCAAAACACTAAACATAAAAATCACATTGAAGCACATGAAAAGCAAAATAAGTTATAATGAATGCAACAAATTTTGATCACATATGAAAGCACACTTTTGATTGCTGTGAAATATTCGATGGCATCAAAATGAATTTATGCTGTAAATCAATCAAAGCTCTTATCAAAAATACTGTGGCAATTTGTGGTTATTTGTTTAAAATTATTATGGATGATCTATATGATGTAATTGCTGATTGGATTGGCAACTGGTATCAGGGGTGGGTATTGGTATTGAGGAGGCACAGCTGCATATCGTTGTCCAAACAGATATCCGCAGCAGTCATACCAGCCATAGAGGCAACATCTGCTGATGAGAGGTGGTTTTCTCATAACTGCTCCTGTATTTGGCTCTTCTTGGGCCATTGCCATGATTAGAATGCTGAAAAGAAGTAAGGCACACTGGAAGGCTTTCATTCTGAAAATTAAAAAAAATTATGAATAATTGGTAACCTCTTCAATAATTCAGTCACTATGTATACTTTTTAAAATTTCACTTGTCTGTAACAAAAATGAAAATATATGGGAGAATTATTATGAAGTCTCATTAATAAAGCTAAAGAATTCTTATATTAGCAGTGATCATATAATGTAATTTTAAACAGCTTAGATAATTGTAAATACATCCTAAAATATTATAAATAAGGATCTGACAAAAATGATGCAAGACAAACTTCCATATCTGAGTAAAATGTATAGAGCTGATATTTCCTGAACATAACTTGCTATATATCTGCATTTTTTAAAAAGGGGAAAATTTAAAAGTGCTTTATTAAAAATGTTTAATAATGTAATTGTGAATCATAGATTGAAAAAAAAATAAAGAACTCAAAATAATTTAATGGCTTCCATTTTTTTAATTTACACTTTGTAAGTTTTTTATACATGGTATGGAAGAGTTTAATTTATTTGTTCAGATCCTTAATACTGTTTTAAAATTGAAATAAACAATCCAGTAAAGACATAAAACATCTTTCAAATGTGTAAAACATGCTAATGAGCCAATACAGTAAAGGAATTTTTAAAAATGATAGAAAATTCAATGCATTTATGTAATAATTTTGATGGCCAGACATGAAAGATATATTCATCCATTAGAAAGAACAAAAAAAAAAAAAAAAAAAAAAAAAAAAGGTCTATTATAAGTTTTTATTGTAGGATTTTGTAACATAAATTAATGTTACTTGGAGTTTTGTTTCTAAAGTATGGGGACCCTCAATATGGAGAAGTGAAAATACACCCTTGAAGCTTGTAAAAGCTAGATTTAAATATGTAAATCTAAATGCAATTGTCATTTTCTATAATATAAAATATTTAAGATTTTTATACACTCATTAATGAAACATATGTAGCATCATCAGTTGATCTTATATTTATTTACATTATTAATGAGTGAAAACATATTCTAGTTAAAATTATAAAGTTGCATACAGTGGCAAAACAATAGGGTGACTCGGGACCACATTAAAAAAAAATTGCCACCTTCTTCAATTGGTATAGTTACACAACTGGTTGCAGATGAAGAAAATTATGTGAAGTTGTAAGAGAGGTGGTTGGTTGGTTTTATTTGAATACTTAAATTTTTTTGAAATTTAAATAAACAGTCTGTTAAACACAGGAAACATCTCTCAAATGTCTAAGAACCATGCTAATGAACTATGTCAGTTTTGATATAGACATTATGTAAAGTAATTATATTTAAAATAAAATAGCTTATTTAATATAAAACATAATTTCATCATTCTTTAAGTTATAATATTTGACTACTATCAGTGTAAAAAACATTTTTTGTGCTTTTTTTTTTTTTTCTTTCAAATGTAAAATAATCGATTTAAATTCCATTGTATATGAAAAAGCACGAATGTGCTGCTTTATTTACAAATTTAAACTCATTAGTTGAGGATAAAAGTGATATATATATGTATAGTCATTTTTGATAGAGTCCCATTCGATTTTGAAAGATAAAAATATGATGAAGAATAAATGATTTAATTTGCTAAATAGTTTTTATAATTAAATATCTCAATAGAATATTGTAATATGATATGGCATGAAAAGATATTTTAATATTTGTTCTCAAATAAATGTAAAATTAATAACCATTCCAAACTTTTTCTTGTTGTTTAAGTAGTTTTATTAAATTCATTAAAATTCTGTGATTATATGGATCTTGATAAATCATGTTTGATAAAATGTGTAAAAATTTTAAAAAAATCTGCCTTCAGATTAAAAACTAAAATTCTTCTAAGTCAAATTAATAAATAACTGACCAAGATTTTCATCTTTATTGCAAATATAAAAATCAGAAATTAGTGAAAATTTTTATTCTGTTTTGAATGGTATAGTTCGAAATTTGTTTCAAGTTTTCAAATATTTTTTTATTTCTGTATCCTTGAAATCGGATTTTGCATTTTTTATAGAAATTTTTTTTTTTTTAGTTTTTCTTCATTTGTTTTATTTTCATGGAATGAGTTCGATAAATATTTTTTGTTTTCATTTTTATGTTGTAAATATATATCATTCCGAATTTCGTACTTTGTTTAATTTAAATATTTTTTATATGGTATCAAAAATAAATTGAGCTTAAAAATCTAGAAGTTTTGCTCCAATGTAATATATTAACTGCAGATATTAAAACGAAAATTTATTGGTATAGACAAGGATACAACTCAACAGATGAAAATCGTCTGCAGGTTAATCGCTGTTGCATATTACATGGCAGCTGTTCTTTTTTTTCCTCCACAGCCGAAATTTATTACTGAGGATTAAAGGTAAGAAATTACAGTAATATTTCGCTATACTTTTGACCAGAATAAATAATTATGCTTTATTAACAACAAAATGTATATTTATTCGAAATTCGAATTTTTTTATTTGAAATATATTTAATTATTCTATATTTATAGAATTATTCTATATTCTTATATATTTATTTATTCGAAATTCATATTCTTGTATTTCTTATCAAATGGGTTTATTGAGAATAATTAATTCGGTGAATTAATTGTGATTTTCACTGTATAAATTAATTATTAACGAGTCAATTATGTCATAACACTTTGTTTTCATGAACTTGAATCTTTTCCTTTTTGAAATTTTGTAATTATTTATTTTTGTTTCACATCGTGTTGCTCTTATGTATGTCTCATAGAATCTATTAAAGAACAATGAGGGGAAGACGTTTCCTTTAGAGAAGACTTTTAGTCAGAACTGCCACAGATTTGCGTGTCATATGGATGAAAACTCGGAACTTTCTTACCAGGAGTATCGATACGAGATACTTTACACAACAATCGCATCAAACCTCGTGCAGAAGTATATAAATCCAAAACAAGTCAATGGAAGTGTTACTGTACAATATATTTTAAGAAATATTTGATGAAGTGTTGCAACTCTGAATTGTGAAAATTAAATACGGCAAGTTATTGTTGCATTCCATATACATTTTTATCCAAATCTTTTCATCGTATTTTTTATAATCAGGATATTTCTGAAAAATTCCAATCTTTTTAATTTTAAATTAGTTTAGATTTTTTTTATACAATACTATAAGGAAAATTTAGCAATTTTGACGATTTAACAATTACACATTTAACTTTTTTAAAATGGATAAGTAATATTGAACAATATATTTTAAAGAAATATTACATGAAGTATTACATTGAGTTACGAAAATCAAATTTCAAAAAACTATTTTTACGTTCTACATAAATTTGTATCCTATATCTTGCTGTTTAACGATATATAAGGTTATTTTTAAATCATCAATGATCCAGAATTGAAGCGTTTTCAATGGAAAGAGGGTTTCATGTTTTTTTAAATTAAATTATTGTTTTAATGAATTTTAAAAACAATTATTGTAAAGCAATGCTTAATATTTTATTTTATTTTTTTTCGATTTTATCTCAAATTCTTTAATTTTTTTCTTTCAATCAAATTCTTTGTTTTAAGAAAAGCAATTTTAGGAAAATAATTTTTAATTAGTTTAACTAGTTTCCAGTTGATAAAAATAATTATTTCTATTAATAATAATAAAAAATCTTTTGTTAATTTAATTTAAAAACATTGAGTTAGGTTTTAAAGACAGTTATTTACATAAAAGACTTTTTGGTGATTTGGAAAAGCAATTGCAAATATAAAACATTCTCCGTTGTATTTCCCGAAGGGAGAAAATGTATAGATTTTATGTATAAGGAAATACACAAAAATTCAAATTTAAAAAAATATTTCATATATACACATAAACATATATTTTTTAATTATAACGACACATTTCCTTTTCCATTTCGAAATTATTTTTGCTAAAATATAAGAAATTATAATTTAAACATTCGATGAACCGAAAATAATTCGATTAATACTTGAATAAGAATTCAATTTTCAAATCCATATTGATGCTTTTCAGAACAATTGTTGAACAGAAGCATGAAAACTAGAAAAATAAAACTGAATTAGTACTTACATTCCGTCCTGTGGTGGATCAGTAGACAAATATCCAGAAGTTTAGTTTGCCCCTTTATATATATATTTACCTACCTGACCGTGAAGGCAACGACCTTAAGTGGACTCTCGTACCTATTTGGGATTCCGGGCACCCCTCCCCGCTCTTCACCTTTCCTTGACCTTGGAAAACAAAACCAGAGTTCACCATACACACCTATTGGACACTCGGATATGTAATTCTTTCATCAGACGATTAGCGAAATGTCGTCGCCTGATACCCATCTTAATGTGTCTGCCCCAACCCCTTCGGGTTTGGTAATGGTGCACGCTTTCCATCCGTGAGAAGGTGATAAGTTTCACACACAGATTGATCACTGATGTTATGGAACGTTCAATCACGAAGTGAAAGCTGTGATGAAACGGTTTTTTTTTTTTGTTTGTTTTTTTTTCATTTGTTTCCCCTGAGCAAGACTTTATTGATAAATTATTTCTAATGTTATTTTGAAACATTTTTTTTTAAATGGATTTAAAATGAAATTAACCATCATATTACTTCAAAAATATTTAACGATGCATCTAATAATTCATTAATTATCATTAGAGAAAAAAGTTGTTTTATTATTCTTCATAATTCATACAGTTTTTTTTATGTCCAAGTGTGATACCACTATTTATTTACCGTGATTGTTATGAAAAATAAAGAGTGCCTCAGTTGGTCTTCTTTGGCAACTGAAATGCTTTTAACTTGGTGAAAGAAAATGAAATTTCTTATCTGTTTATTCATCATTATTGGCGCAACAGCCCCATGGTGGGCCAAGGCTGTCTGCCTACAAGCAAATTTCGAGACAGGAGATGTTTTTGTTTTTGGTAGGTTTGTCTGCCTTATTCCCAACGCTTTGCAGTCATATTTGGAGGATGGTTTGATGTGGGACATGTGGTTTAAAGTGAATTCCGAACCACTACAAACATCCATGGCACCGCTAGGACTCGAATCCGAAACCTGTGGCACCGAACTCTAATTACTCGGCCATCAGGCCCCAATATTCTGTACTCACATATTGAAATTTTTGGAGAGTATAAAAGCAAATAATAATAAGAAGAATTGTAATTATTATTTAAATAATTACAGTTAGTAAATAATAGAGAATAAATTCCATGTTTTAAACCAAATATAGTTTTTTAAAAATATTTACTTTATAATTATTAATTAAATTGAAAAAATTATATGACGCAACTTAAAAACGCTACTATAACCCTAATTCACAAAAGGCACAAACTGTTATAAAAAATCCATTGATTATCCTTGAATTAGCTAATTAATTGTTTGATGTATTTTAAAAACCTCTAATACCTTTTCACACAGTAATTTTGGGAGAATGTTTGATATTTGGCCTTATAAAAATAAATATAAATTGATTACTGAATATAGATTAGAAATAAAAATTTATTAAAACATTAAATATTGAAAAAAAGAATGTTACTAAAATAAATGTTTGAAAAAAAAACGCATTATCTTTAAAAATTATATTTTATTTCAGAGAAACACAGAGTTGCATATGTGCATAAAAAAAAAGTTCAAAACGTATGTGTATAAAAATTAATTTACATAATCACAAAATATTTATTTGCTATTTAAGTTATTTTTCTCAAAATATTCGAATATATTTTTAATTAATTCTTATAAGAGAAATAATAAGTTTAGGTTGGTTTTTATAACTTTAAAAATCATGTATAAGAAACAAATCTTGTAGTAAAAACTATTAATTTGAAAGTCTTAATATTCTATTAATAAGATTCTCATTTGAAAGACAGAGCTAAATTTTTTTCCTGCGTTATATATTGTTGTTGCCATCTAGGGCTTTATTAGAAATCAGTCTATACAAATTTGGCTACTGACCGTAGAAACAAAAAAGGATATATAAACAAATCAAAATTACAAAGAGAAAAAGCCAGACATTCTTAACAAAAATGACCAAAAGCCCTTAAAACAGTTAAAAACAAGTTCAATGTTCTAAGGATAAAAACTTAAAAAAAGCTAGAAGTACCATAATAAAAGTCCGTGTGATCAGGACATGCTTTTTCTGCCCCTCCAGAGTACACAAATCACCATTCTGTTCATGCAGTATATTTTTCATACCTTATTGTCAATTCCACATGATCTTCACATTATAACATGAATGATTCAATTTTTCTGTGTAATGTTTTCTAAATAATTTCAGTTTTTTATTGAAAATATTATTTCACTTTTTCTCATCTTCTGATGATTTTAACAAGTCTTTCGTGATCCATCCTAGTTTTCTAGAAACCATTCCATCCCTATTCACATTGGAATCGTAAGATTCATGTCCAGAGGCCAAAGATGGCGGAATGAATAAGTTTTTGGTGGAGCCAAAATAATTGGAATTCAGTTTGGATGGATTAACGTTAGCCCCTAGTGCCAAATGGAAGGGCTTATCTGTATCCGGATAATTCTCTGAAGTAGACCACTGACTTGCAAACGCATCAGAGGAGTCATCTTTGTCTTCTGAAGAATTTTTCACCATGCTGTCGGCTTCCACATAACCTTCGAATTCTTGAGCAGCCTGGAAGTAGCTGGCTGTGGAACTCGGTTCCTCCGTTTTTCCAACTTGAGAATTCCATGAGAGACAACAAAGGGCGACGTTGCTCTGGCAGTTCTTTGGACAAGGATGGATGGACCTGTCTTGGACTATGTAGGCTATGTGGGTTGGTAGCGCAGGATAATTGAGTCCTGGTGTTGTCGATTTGGATCCTCGTCTAGCTTCTGCACAGCACTTGAAGAAGAAGAAACAACAGTGATAGTTCTGGTCCTGATTGTTGGTAAAACATGTCGAGCAAAAATAAGAGCTGCTGAAGTCGTATGGATCACTTTCCAGGCAAAAAGACTGAGTGGTGAAAATAAGGACAAAGAAAAAAGTAATGGTTGACTTAATGGTAATCATTTTGGAAAATTTTTATTTATATTTTTAGAAGTTCTTCTTGGTGCATCAGATTTGATAGTTTAACTTCAGCAGTATTATGGTACGCCAGTTGACAGTCTTTAATTAGAGAAAATTTCTGTCTTTTCCATAATGCCCTGCAATAAAAATAAAGTAAAATCTGTTCTAAAAAATGGTTAAAATTCCTTATTGCAAATGAAAAGAAAAGAAAACTTACACATTTTCATTAAACATTATTTTCATTTTCATTTAAATCAGGGAGTTTTAATTTAGGGAGTAGTATAAATTGATGGTACTTACGTATTAACGATACCTTGGCGACAGTTGCGCCAATAAAGAGCACACGCGCCAACCGCAGCTACAAATTTGGCTGTTTTTAAGTGGTGCCAATCTACACTTAAAATTTTTGTTCCAAATAATAAAATATATAAAACACTTCATTTAAAATCAAAACGCTTTCAAAATTCAAAACACTTTATTTAAACACAAAGTAGTCAAACAGATTTCAGTGGAAAACAGGCCGATATAGAGTTTAACATGAATTCAAAACAGTCTAATTGGGACATTTTCGTTGTTTTGGTAAAATATTTTGCTCCTAAAAAATAAAATTGCATCTTGTTCTGTTTCTGGCAAATCCCAAATACGCATTTTCGTAGCACTACAAAATGGCGTCAAAACTCAGCAAATCTGCAGCCACTTAAAAACCGCCAAATCTGTAGCTGTTAGATTGGCGACACTTAAAACCGCCAAGTCTGTCGCCAAGGTATCGTTAATACGTAAGTACCAAATTGATTTAAATTTAATTCATGAAATAACGATGAAAACAAAAATTTAAATTTAAATTATTTCCAAAGAATTGCGGTTTTTATTCTTTTTAAAAGTTAAAGAATTTTAAAAAGAATTCCTAAAATTTTTAAAGAATTCTTTTAGACGTTAAAAGAACTGGAATAATTTTAAACGAATTTTGATTTACTTTTTTTCTTGATTACGTTGTACAATCATTTCTTTTGTTTTACCAGGTTTTGCAAAAATTCAGTTTTATTTTTCACAAAACATTCATCAGTTTGATCATCATTGAGTAATTTAAATTATCTGCTATTCATTCAGTTTTCATTAGCAAATTCGAACATAAAATTTGAATTGTTAATGGAAAAAAAAAAAAATACTAATGGGACTTAAATATGAATTACTGCAATAATATTTCTTTTTCATCTTTTGGTAACATTTCAGTAATTTTTGTTGCAAGATCCAATTATTCCATGTATTTTAAAAACACGAATTACAGATTTTATAAATAATTTTTGATTATTTAAAAAATTAATTTCAAAGGATTAAATGTTGTAAAAAAAACTTTTTCCCTTATATATTTAAAATGATGCATTATGATGTAACTTTTTTTATCGGAATTTCATACTGAAGATTTCAATTAACAGTTTCTCATTTGAAGTTCTTCGATTGTGTGTTTTATTGACTTTTAAGTTAAACTGTATTTATTTCATGTTTCTTTAGCAACGAAATACTGTTGCCAATTGGTTAATGAACGTGTATACAGGGTGATTCAATGGTCATGGGACTAACTATGAGGGGTGATACAGCTTACTAACACGTTTTTGTGTGTGTGTGTGTAGGAATGTAGGATCAGAAAAGACAGGTTGTTCACGAACATAAAGAAAGATGTAAAGAACATTGTTTATTTAAACATCGTTGCAAAGTATTTCCTTGATTCGATGTTTACAATAAATGTTCAAAACTGCGAACATCAACAATAATGCATGCTTGGTAGCATCAAAGAAGTGATTGGCGAACAGTTCCAAAGATGCCATGCATTTCACGCATGCTTACAACAGCAATAGATAGCCGAGCAACGAGGTCCTCAGTTGAGTCAACTGGAGTCTCGTAAATGGAAACACAGTTGCGAAAACAGAGTAAAATTAAATTAAAGTGCACATCGCGATCGCCAATCAGAGGACTTGAAACTCGTCACGTGAGGGGTATCAGTTGGTGCATTGTGCCTGACTGTTAACAAATTTATTTGAAATATATTCGTTTCTCAATATACATTTGTATAGATGTACATACATACATTTTGTATAGGTGTATATACATTTTGTATAGGTGTATATACACTTTGTATAGTGTATATACATTTTGTTTAGCAGACTATTTATTACCAATTATAAAATAGACTAGATTTGTTGCAAATGTTTAAGCAGAGAATGCTAGATTAAAAGAATATAATTAGACCTTTTAAATTTAAAAAAAAATGTGTATTGTTGAAAGTAATATTTTTATTTCAAAATCAGTATAAATACACGTTTATTTAGAAAAATACATTGAAAATACTTAAAAATTTGAATATATAATAGCCATATTTTTCTTATCTGGATTTCATTGTAATTTAGAGAAAATTCCCCTTTAAGTTTGCCTAAATTTTCTTTTTCAGTATTTACTAAGACAATTTTAATATATATAGGTAGGTAAAAAATAGGTTTGTTTTTTTTTTTTTTTTTTTTTCAAGATACAAAATTTTATTTTAATTAATTTTTTATCGGCTTTTCTAATTTGTGAAAGGGTATTGACTATCGAAATTCGAATTGTTTTTGATCCAGAAGGACACTCTCATTTTTCTGAAGTAAACATGAAATGATAGAACAAAGAGAAAGTAAATAGTTTTGCTTTCAAAGTTTAATTGACTTTCTGACCACGATCTTGATATTTTATGATTTCAGAATAATAAACAAGGAATTTCTCATACATAAAGAACGTTTTCATTTTCGAACTCCAGAATTATTCTTGATAAAGAAAATGTAGTCAGATGAGACCATTTCTATTCAAAGCTAGTTAAAAGACATTAAATTAACTCCGATGACGTCTTTTCTAGACGAATTTAGCCAACAGATAATCTTATACCATAAATTCTAGACATAATATTTCGTTCCAGTTCATTCACCTTAGAAGAACAACGCACACTTCCATAAAGAAAGCCAAAAGTAAAAAAAAGAATCCTGTTTTGTTCCTTGAAGGTGTAAAAGACATATAACTTCATCAGAAAAAGAAAAGAAAAAGACTCACCCATTCACTGAATTTGACCTAGAGGTTTCTATGTGCACGAGAAGTTCGAAATCATGCCGCCTTGCATTGTACAGCGTTCTTTTGCCGAAGATGGCCTCAGAACCGGATTTCATCTGCGCGGTGTTTTATTTATGTTATGTTTGTTTGGTTTCTTTCCCCTTTTGTTGCGAGACTGTGGTATTTTTTTTATATTTTTTATTTGTTGTCCACACCTTTCCTTTTTTTTTAAACCTTCTTCTTTTTAGTACAATCTTTTGGGTTTGTTTTTATATTCTATGGGTTGTGTTTCGTTAGTTTTCATAGACAAATTTTAAAGATGGCGGGTTAAAAATAAGTTCAAAATTCTACCGGTATTTCAAGTGACCTTTTAAAGTATTAGTAATTGAAAGAATCTATTTATTTTTAAAATTCCATCTATGAACTTAATGATTAACCGATTCATTTGAACTTAAGGTATTTCTAATTTTGTTTATAATCTAAATTTTACAATTAGATGTTTTTATAAAAATAAATTTCAATTTATCTATTATCTAATCAAATAGAAATTAGAATATTTTAATGAGGAATTAGCAATGATTTAACGATTTGTGCTGAAATTTATCAAAAAGGCAAACACAACAAATACTATTTCAAAATTTTTTTAAAAAAAAAAGGGATATTTCAAATGACCTTTAAAAGTGTTGATATTTATTTTTTAAGAATCTAATTATTTTTACAGTTAATGGTATAAAAGAATCTCAAAATTCCCTCAATAATTCATTTGAACTTGAGGTATTACTATTAATTGTATTTATAATTCTAAATTTTACAATTAGATATTTTTATCAGGATAAATTTTAATTTATCTATTATTTAATCAAACAGAAACTAAACTATTTTAATAAGGAATCAGCAAGGATTTATCAAAAGGTAAACACACACACATTCTATTTTTAAGAAAAATAGATATTATTTAAAATGTAAGCATTTAAATTTAAATTCATGTAAAAATTTAAACCCTTATCTTTAAAAATGAAGACAAGTTAAAAATATTTGTGAAATATTCATTATTATGTTTATTCTGTGTTTTTTTAAATGAGATTATTATTACTATGATTATTTTTACTAAGTGAAAGTTATTGCCGATTTAATCCTTTTTTTTTCATTTAACAATTTTGTTTATTTCCATCGATCCTATAAAGTAACTATAGCAGTTTCTTCATATACATCTTCGTCACAATAGATCCATACCGCCATTTTATTCTTGTTATTGCGCGTATGCATGATGCGAGAAATCAAGGGTAAGGAAATTTTTTTATTCCTGAGTCGATTTTTTATACGACTCTTGTTTTTTATCATAATTTTATGAACTACGATAATTACTATTGCATTTAGAAATTTGTGAAATAAATTCAGTTATTTTTATTGAACTCTCATATTTATAAAAACTGTTTTGACATAACAAAGTACAACTTTAGTTCAATTGTATTAGTATTTGCACTGATTTAAAAGACATCCTTGTATTTTTTATAAGGCTTGTAACAAACAAACAATACATTATATCCTATAAAATAGTAATCCTTTATAGTATATCCTATAAAAATAACAGTAGTAAATCAAAAAGGTAGCAAAATATTATAGAATAGTTGAAGTGAAGTAAAAGAAAATTGTACATTTTAATTACACATGTTTTATTTGTTACACAATAAATCTTATTTGCTTTCTTTCATTCAATTTAAGATAGCTTTTTGTAAGCTTCAGTGCTTAGAAAAGTCTCTCAGCATTCACTCGGTTAGCTGCTAAAGCAATAAAAGTCTTTGCTTAATGGTTTGTATTAATGAAGGATAAAATTGATTGCCTCCTTAACATGTAATTTTTCTTTATTTTCAGAATTTGAAGAAAAATATTTTTTTAATAAAATAGTCGCAGTCTGATTTTTATACCGACTCCTGTTCCGACTCCTTCAAATGCTCGACTTCATCCGCATGGATTTATTATGTAAGCAATTTGAAAATTGATAATGGCTCTCAGCTAAAATTACAGAGTACTTGTTATTGTTTTCAAATAACGAGTCCAATAATAACGTCCTTTGCCACTGGATATATGCCACTATATGTTACACTGCACTTGCATTGTTCCGCCACAATTTGGAACGAATTCTCCCAGATATGGCAGCTGTCTGATGGCCAATCGGTTGTATTGCTCTCAGCGCTGGTACCACCAGCTGGGTCGGTTTGAATTCTGCGACGGTGGCATGGATATTTTTGTTTGTGGTTCAGAATCAATATTGGTGCCAGGTCCGATAATTACTTGTTATTTAGCCCAAGTGCAAAAAAAAATCAGCGACCTGCGCCCTCAGAAACACCTCTCTCTCTCTCTTCAGTTTTATAGATGTTCACGCACGCGACGATAACCGAGCAGTATTACGAA
>BPLR01017898.1:0-41873 GCA_021605095.1 Caerostris extrusa | reverse complement strand
GTTACGTGGTATTGCTTAAAAAAGCAACCAATCCAATATAATATATCAATATCTCGGTTGCTTACACATACATAACTGTATACTTCAAACTAGTAAATTAAATACATTTTTAAAAAGTGATATATACATGTACAATAGAATCTTGAAATTTTAATACTTTTTAGAGTAGCAAAGATGACTCCTAAATCTCCAACATAACGCGAAAAGTGGAGAAACTTTGAAATCCTGGAAGTTATTAGAAGAATCTCACGCCGATCACTCATATCTTGTTGACATTATATAAAGAGATATCTCCTAAAAAGTTTTATAAAGAAATATATTTCCAAGTTTCTCATATAACTTTCTTGGAAATATCATTCCTTTATAAAACTTTAAACATACCTTTCTTTATAAAACTTCTTTATAAACTTTAAGAGCTTTTCTTTCATTCCGTATATATAATATTATATTCCAAGAATATTTCTAAAATTTATCAAATTTCAGAGAAAAGTTTTGATTTGTTTGAAGGTCCTAGAAAGGTTTAGACCCATAATGAGCCTAAACCTTTTAAAACATCAATGAAACACGCAGCCAATTCTACATCCAAATACTATTTCATATGCAAGCCGGAAGCAAAATGACAGCATTTGATCCCCACATATTCCTTTTAAATAGTTTAAAGCAATTCAATGAAATACTTTGATTTAAATCTCGAATCTTTTTGCACCAAATAAAGATTGAGGACTTATCCAATGAACCAAACAGGGCTTTTACATCAAAAAGCTTCATTGAATCAGAAAACAGAGAGCTCCTCTGCACTCTCCAAAACAGCCTGGTGATTCTCGCATAACGATTTCCTTGCACTCCAAGGACACACAAACAGCGAAAAATATCCAGCGTATTTTTGAGCTCGGCAAAATGTTAGGAACTAAATATCCTCACAGAACAATGCGTAATCCAACAGCCGAACTTTCAAATCTTTACCTCATCGGATAATGTGTTGCTATCGGTTGTGAGCCGAAAGGGTGGCTTTTCCGTGCACTTTATAAAGCTGTGATGCCGCCTTTAGGATAACTTCCGCCTTTCCATTTATGAGCAATTAGAAGGATTTGGTTTTCCTAGCGGGATATATAGGGAGACTGATGGCAATTGTCCACGCTTCATTAATTTTTCGCATACTCCCTGTCTCCATGACTGTGGTGATAGAGAAAAAGTGGTTTTTGCTAAAAGATGTCAATGGAGTAAGCCTCAGATTAAAGATCTCAAGGATCGCGACAGAAAACGCTTGAAGATCTTTACAAGATTTGCATGCGTTTTTTTCAATCCGCTGGAATAAATAAATAAACGTGATCTCATTTTAATGTGAGATTTGAAGTTTCTATGATTTTACCTTTTATAGTAGCACTCCCATGCAAACTCGGGAATATATTCCTAACTGTGCAAGCAGTGGGAGCATTCAGTTAGCATACAGGATTGTAAAGTCCTTTGTGAACTTTCCTGAGCTCTTTTCCGTACTATACATGGTTCTCCCTCTAAATCTTCCCAAAAGGTTACCCCCGTTGGTTCCATCCGCTGGCATCACCCGTTAGGGGTGAGGTTCCATCCGCTGGCGTCATTGCTGTGTAGATGCTGGAACCCGTGGTACACTATCATCATTATTATGCATTCATGGAACCTGTGGTACACTATCATCATTCTTATGCATTCATGGAACCCGTGTACACTATCATCATTATTATGCATTCATGGAACCCGTGGTACATCATCATTATTATGTATTCATGGAACCCGTGGTACAATATTATCATTATTATGCATTCATGGCACCCGTGGTACACTAATGTAAAAAAAAGAAACTATCCTGGCACAATGAAAAAGCCGGTAGCCTTAATTAGCATGGAGTCCACTCTTAATTGATTCCCGCTGATGGTACATTGTAGTCACTGCTTTAAAAAAAAAAAAAAAGGAATAGATTTGGTAGAGATTATTACATATATTTTACATCGATTCAGAATGCATTTTGGAAGTTAATTATAATAATATCATTACAATTAATTGCTAAAATATTCTTAACAATTTTACATAATCTTGTAATTGAAATATAACTTACAAAATAATATTTATATCATTAGCAATTATTATTATTAAATGAATTGTCTTATGAGTTTGTATATTAAACTGGCGAAAAAATTCATTGAAATATCTAACAAAAGAAGGGATTCCTCCAAATACTTGTTACGGAAGGTTTATTTATCCATAAGAAAAAAGAGTTATTTAAATAGAAATAACAGATGTTCATTTAAATATATCAAGTAATTAGCGCTCTGGTGATCGGTGCCGCAGGTTTCGGGTTCCAGTCCCGTCGATACCATGGACGTTTGTAGTCGTTTGAATCCACTTTTTAAACCGTAGGTCTCGCTCTAATATAACTGTTGGGAGTAGGGCTGACAACCCTACCCGGTAAAAAGAAAACATTTCACGTTTCGAATCTGCCAGTAGGCAGCTGGGTTTGTCCACAATGGAGCTGTTGCTCCATTGAAGAAGAATTTAAATATAAAAAAAGTTTTTCCGACATTAAAATTTTTCGTGTTCTATATTATCCATTTCTATTCTATATTCTATTTCGTATTCTTATTATTATGCCGTATTATATATTACATAACAACGTTACAATAAATCTATGCGTATAAAATGGGATGAATAGTTCGACCACTGATAGTGTAGAGAATTGCCAAGTCGGATAAATTCAAATAGATTTGGATATATTCTTTATAGTTATAAAGAGAAAAAAGTTTAAATTACAATAAAAATTATTAAAATTTTAGTGATTCCAAATTTTTAACATAGTATCAAAATAAAAAAATTGATTAAAAAATTCTACAAAAACTGCTAAACTGCTTTACGCAGGGTAACAGGTGGGCTGAAAAAATTCGTAGTCTGACACATAGATGGCGCTACTAGTATTAAATCCATATGATTTTTAGTTAGCACTAAACCTTCAAAAGACACGTGTATAAATTTGACAGCTGTTGCACTATTAGTATATGAGTTATAGCATTTTTTAGTGTTCATCACGTGCAGTCCACTCGGCTGACTGTCGATTGGACTCCGGTGTAAAATGATGGAGCCATGTTTCATCCATTCTCACATATCGACGCAAAAATTTGGGTTTATTACGATTGAACAGCTCCAAACACTGCTTAGAATCATCAATTCGTTGTTGTTTTTGGTCGATTGTGAGTTCGCGCGGCACCCACTTAGAAGATCTCAGCTATCTCAGTCAACTTCACTTCACGGTTATCAGAAATTATTTTGTGGACTTTTTTTGATGTTTTCGTCGGTAACAGCCTCTTTGGGGCGTCCACTGCGTGCATCGTCCTCGGTGCTCATTTCGCCTCGTTTAAATTTAGCAAACCACTTCTACGGTTGATTTTCCTGGTGCAAAGTCCGAATAATGTTTATCAAGCCAAGCCTTGGCTTCAATAGTATTTTTTTTCGCCAAAAGCAATGCTTTATTAACACACGAAATTCCTTTTTATCCATTTATTCAAACTAACAAAAGTTGCTTCACTAAAAATGCTATAACTCACATACTAATAGTGCAACAGCTGTCAAATTTATACACGTGTCTTTTGAAGGTTAGGACTAACTAAAAATCATATGGATTTAATACTAGTAGCGCCATCTATGTGTCAGCCTACGAACTTTTCAGCCCACCTGTTATATATGACTAGCACTCCTAACAAATTAATAATTCCTCTTTTTTCTGGTTTTAAACAGGATGTTTACCTTTCTATACAATCGGTGGTCTGATTATATGTTTGTATGTATGTACCACTATAACTTAAAAATTATAACAGTTAGCGTTCTTATTTTTTTTCTCTGAATTCACTATTCATTTATCTGGTGCCTAGCTATATCCCCCTTTTAAAATTTTTTATACTTTTAAATAGTTGTTAAATTAATTTTTTTGTACAATTTATCAAATGAAAATTTGCACTTTTTTTCCTAAAAAATATTTACTTAAGTTAAAAATGAAAAAAATATTTTATTTAGATAGGCATATCTGTTATTGGCGCTCGGTGATACGAGTTTCGGGTTCGAAGCTTCTGGCTCGGTATCCTTTTTAAACCGTAGGTCTCTGTCTAATATGACTATAGAGTGTTGGGTGTAGGGCTGATAATCCTACCCCGTAAAAAGAAAACTTTTCCTGTTTCGAAATCTTCTAATAGGCAATGAAGAAGAAGGCATATCTGTTAAATTTTTTAATGATTTAAGCTTAAAGATAAAATAAAAACATTTATTTAATCTTTACAGTTTAGATCTTTCTTTTTAAATCTAGCACGACACTTTTAATTACTTTTTTTAATTTTCTTCGTAAATTCTTAGATTTAATTTATCTATATTCTAAGCTTTTAAACTAAGGAATTAGATTTTTTTAGCTATACATATTTTTTCTTGCATACTTTCGCATTCCAAATATCTTTAAACAATAAATAATGAGAAAGAGGGGTTTTTTTTCTCTTTCGGAAATGAAACTATTTTGTACAATCAAATTATTTTCTCCTAAAACTGTCATTTGTTACTGGATATGCATCGTTGATTCGCAGCAAAATGTTTTTTTTTTATGTTTAGTTCAGTTAATAAAAATCAATTTTATCAGCACCTAGATTAAACATTCCATTAGTATTTTTTATTTGTTTAGAAATGCACACAAAATGAAAATAAGAATTTCTTTACCAAATCTTTAAGGAAATGATACATCGAAATTTATATTTATATAAACTTAAACATTTTGCTGCTTATTGTTTATTAATCGGCATTAATATACATAATATACCACTTAAAAATTAACAATTTAAATTTTATTTATTGAAACAGAAAACATAATTTTGACTTAAATAACATAGATGGCAATCATTATATAAGATATATAGATATTTCCTGGAATTTCTGTCATATTGTTTTGTGATTTTCAACTTTAACAAATAAAAACACGTTACATTTCTTTTATTTTTAATATTTTATAATGAAATATTGTTTAAATAGTAAAGTGTGTTTATGATTAACCAAAACCCCCAAACCATTCACTTGCTGTTTTGTTTCTTTTCTCAGCAATTTGTTAAATTATCCTATTGCATCTACCTCCATCACAAGAAATGAATGAAATATATATGTTCTTTTTTGTTTCTAAGGTAAATGATCAAATTTATATGGATTGAGTTTTATTAAAGTCATAGGTAAACAACAACAGCATATATAAATAAAAAAATTTTACTAAAAATTAGCATATTCAGATTTTAAACAAAAAAAATAACTAAAACACTTATATTGAAATTAAGTTAGAATTTTCAATTATAAAATAGTTTCACAAACGAGCCTGCTTTTAAAAGAAAACATTTTTTTTTAATATCGGAATTAAAAAGTACTTTAGAAACTCTAAGTATTATATTCTGTTTTCATAGGTGGCAATGCAGACAAACTACTTTTTAAGGGAAAAAACAAACAGAATAATCTATTGTAGTTGTTGCTTTTATCCCACTTGGTTGGCCAAGCCCACGAGCCCATACGTACTCATGATTGAAGGGGAAGGAAGCAGCTTCTGTTTTGGTGGAGCACCCGTAGGTAGAAGTCTGACTTTGGCTCCGTGACGCTCTTACAGTCATAGGAGATCGGGACCTAAGGCTTAAAGTGGATTCCGAACCACTACAAACATCCATGGCACCACCGGGATTCGAACCCGAAACCTGTGGCGCCAGAGCGCTCGGCCATTCAGGGTCCCAAATTTGTGAATGCCAACGGCACGCGGTATTCCCAGGTGGTCATCCACCCAAGTACTGACCGCGCCCAATGATGCTAGACTTCAGTGATCTAACGAGAACCGGTATATTCAGCATGGTATGGCCGTTGGCGAATAATCTGTGATTTTGTATAATAATGTATTATTATATGTAATATATAACATATATATTATGTACTATTATGTATAATAATATATGTATAATATGATATATAATATAAATAATCTTATTATTTATGTCTTAATAAACCATAAAAAGGAGAGTAATAGTAAGTCGTTTTTGCTCATTTATGATGTTTCTAAAATACACATTGCCCAGACTAAAGGCAGTCAATAGTATTGACTTTTAACGTACTTTTACGTACGAGGATCAAACGTTATTTAAAAAAATTGCATCGTTGATGCAAAGTTTTCTACCAAGGTCGCACATGCGCACTACTGGCAACAAGTTTGTATAACGTTTTGCATCAGCACACAACGCACTAAATCTGATTATAACCGCTTTGATTCCCTCTCAAGATGGTAAAAGCATATCGAACTCGAAGCAGAATTACTTTACACAGATGTTGTTTAAAGGATTAAATCTACCTTCTATGCTTGCGGAAAGTTAACGGACGTAATTGAAAGGTGTTTACTAAATGAAAACACGAATTTTCTTGCGTTACCATTTTTTTTTTTTCAACATTATGATATTGAAAATTGGGCAAAATCATATTATTTATCAAATGATATTAATAATACTGATCAATGATCTTTAATGATGTTGTATTTCTTCGTAGTAATTCTAAGATTTGTAATTCCTTTTAAACCTTTTTATTTGTAAAAGATAGTGTAGCTTTTTCTCATAAGTGATCTTTTCGAAGTTCCGCATGTGTCCGTCCGAAGTCCACTTGACCTTTTGTACTGTTGTAACCGTGTTTCCTCCCACGCATTGCAAAGGCGCCCCCTGCGGAGTTCAGGAGAAATGGTCAGGCAGGATAAAATCGGAATAATATATGTGTTTTAACGTAATCGAAATTATGTCTTAACGCAAAGGAAAAAGACTAATAGACTAATTCTTATTCTTAGTGATAGAGACTCTTGATCCGAGAGGAAGTATGGCGCAACCGGCGCTGCCGTTAGTTACAATCTCCCATCCGAAGAAGAAATAACTTTATTTTCGGCTTAGAATTGAAATCCTTCTACGAATCCTTAATTATATGTCTTTTTAAATGTCTGCCTGTCTCTAATTGTATATTGCCTGTCTCTAATTGTATGAGAGGTGTTTATGCGCGTGTAAATAAGGCTGTTTGTTCTCAAACCTGTGTTTCAACCCAACCACACCCAGATTCAGCTGCATAAGCAATCGACAATACTACAATGCTGATTTTATTTTTAGGATAAAAATAATCTGAAGATATCAAATTTATAATTTGCAAGTAAAACAACAAATTACAAAAATTTCTTTATATTCATCATGCAAATTAAAATAATAAATTTTCATGTCCACCATCATTACTGATGAACACTGTATATATGTTTAACTTACACTGTACTTTCACTGTATGTTTAGCTTACACTGTATATGCTTAATTTACATTTTGTATTATTTTCATTCTCAATTTATTTGGAATTTCTTTCTTTTAATATCAATGTAGCTAAATTGTTTTTGAAAAAGCATCGGCGATTTTTTTTGAAATATCATTTTAAAAATTAGGGCGACAATATCTTGAGAGTCAAAAATTGGTCGTTTTAACACACTTTTTTGTAGATCATCATAGTTTATAAAATTTAATAATGAAATTTTTGGATTTTTTATAATAAAGTTTAGCATTTATAAAATAGGTTTCATTTTTGTAATTCAATTAATATATTTTCTTAAAACGATATGAAATAGGTACACAAAAATTTAAAAATAAAAACGATTTTTATTTTTCAAAGATAAAATGTACAACTTAAATTTTTATATCGAATCGAAGATAAATAATAAATTTGTTCTTCAAACTTTCAAACTCTAAAGGCATCTAATATTTAATAAATATATCACATTATATTATTCAATAAGATATTTATTATATAAAAAAGACCAAAAAAATCGAAGTTGTTAAATTTTTTAATATTCATAATGCTATTTATTAAAAATGCATTGGCCATATTAACAAAACCCGTGTTCACAGAATAAAGGTAAATAAGTTGAAAATTTATGTAAGTTTTTATAAGTCATAACTTTTTTTAATCACCTTGTGGGTAAGTGTGAAAATCAGAGACTGAGAGTATCACTTTAAAAGATTAAAAGACACGTTAAATAGTCCCTTGTGGTGTCTGTTACGATTCATATTGAATTATTTTATTAACCACAGCTTTTATTTTAAACGCGTTTATTTTTATATACAACAACAAAAAATACAAGACAAAAAATATCAGTTACATTTCCATCTCTACATCGACCGATGGCACATAAATCCACACCTTAATTACCTCACTCTGCAACTCAGTTTATACTGGAAAACACATCTAAGTGACAGGGGCTTGATATCAGCCATTGCTCAGTAACAAAACCACGGTTTGAAACTTCCGTGGACGCCTCAGCAATAACTCAGTTCCTCAAGGTCGACTCGCCTTCTCATGGGTGGTGCTATACCAATCAGTACACCCTTTTAACATTCACATTTTTTGTTATAATAGCCGTAATTTTGTCCGATTTAAATGCGGTTTGTATAAAAATTTTGTAACATTTTTTAAATTATTTTTAAAAAACATTTTGGAAAAATTTGGTTTTTTTAAAAGTAATAAGGTATTATGTTCCCTAGAAAAGTCAATAAATTAATCTGTCTTTTTTTTTTTAATTGACTGAACAATATTGGTATTATTTGAGATACTTTATCAGAACCTTACACTTTGTGTTTTCGTGAGCTTAAATTTAATTTCATTTTCCTTTAATTCATGTTAGTTTAGTTTAGTCATTTTTAAACAGGTTTTAATAATCCAAATACGATTCTTATATATTTTCTTTCTTCTACAATGTTTCAATACATTAAAACTACTAGCTTACATTGCTGAAGGCTTAAGTGGCTTTTACTGTCCTCCATTATGTTACAGTATAGAATAGTTATGACTAAATAAAGCGTTATGTTTCGTGATCCTTGGAAATTTTTTTTAGTGGTTTTTTGTTAAGCTGCACGTAACTCACGCTAGCACAACTGTTACCATAAAATGTTCACAAGTGTAGAAATATATAATGGAAGAAATTCGTGAAGTGATAAATTTTTTAAATAATTCAGTGAGCGTAGAGAGCTAAATAGGAATCGGTGATAATCATAATCATTTTGATAACAGAATAATTACTTACTTCACTTAAAATTTTTTTTTATAATCTAAATTTGCTTTTCCAGAAATTCTTTTTTATGTTTAAGTTATACGTATATTGTATATAAATATTGTTTTTTTTTTTTTTTTTTTTGGGATAAGCTGTTGTTTTTTAAATTTACTTATGAAAAAATGGTTATCCTTTCGCCAACTTTTAAAATGATTAATTTTTATGTTGTGAATAACTTCAAATCCATTAACTTAGTTTAGAAATTTTTTTTCTCTAAATTAACATCAAAATAGTTTTTAGCATCCAAATTTTTATGGGTTTTCCATTTTCTTGGCAATTATAAATATTCCCCAAAAGAATAAGATGTGCTATTCATTTTCTTTCATTTTAAAAAACAAGCTTATATTATTATTTAAAAGAAAAATATTTGCCTACACATTTATAGAATCAAGTTGTAATTTGCAATAGATATAGTTTAAATCACCATTATATTAAATTAGGTAGAAACTTAATCTCCACTTATTTAATAATAGGGATGCATATGAGTGTGGTCTTGTTCAGGGATTCAGTATTGTTCAGGGATAGGAATTAAATTATTTCTTAAAAATAAACACGTGATATTTAAATGCCATATTTATTGAAATTTGATAAGACAGCACTGCACAATTGCCACATATAATACACATAAAATACAATTATACATTAAATATTTACAAAATCATCTTAAAAATCAGTTCATTTAAGAGTCTTTGTACCGTCCGTATTGCCTGGAACCCTTCACTCCACACCACACACTCCCTTTTATCTTTCATCCACTCCCATTATCTTTACCATAGTCTAGCGTGTCAACTTGTCCTTGAAAAGAACATACGAAGTCCAATGTTTACCGCAATGGTCAACCTATCATTTAAGGAGGATCTATCAACCTTGAACTTTTCGCCGTCCATTTTCTAATTTGTTATGGGGATGCATGGTGAATCCTTATACTAATATTTTCATATTTTCTAATTCAGAATTCTCTAGGAGTAATATTTTTAAAAAAGGTTTAATATAGAAAACTCACACTTCTCTATATATCAAGCTTCAGTTATTTCATGCGAGTTTTTAAGGAGGGAAATCACATGAACTGTAGAAAGTAGACTCTTATATTGTGATTTTTTATTTGCTTCGCAATATGTGCCATGCAATTAGGGGACATTGTTCCCTCGCTGCCCAAACTGTAGCAATAAGAAGATTTGTGGCATCTCTATTTTTGATATATAGTACCTTGATAACTGAGGGTTTGTGTGCTAGAATTCAAAGGCGACAATGGTTCTGATGTTGACTAGGAAATTTTTTCAATTCTATAAAATCATGATGCATATGACTGAATAAGGATCAATTATTGCTACATAATTAATAAGAGAAATTATTTGCTATTAATTGCCAATAGTAGATATACAATATATGTTAGATAATCTTTTTTCTTGGGGCCTGAGGCCAAGTGATTAGTGCTGTCAGGATTGAATCCCAACTGTGCTATAGTTGTCTGTAGAGGTTTGGAATCCATTGTAAACAGTAGATCCTGGTCTAATTGGCCCTAATTTGTTATGATTGTAAAAGCGACAAACCAAGCGTTGGTTAGGCGTATGGTTAACAAAAGTAAAAGGTAATTCCCAAGTTTAGAAATTCCAGTCAGAAAAAAATGAACATAACTCATCTTAGATATTAGTGTCTGTTTGGTTTGGTTTTAATTAGACTTTTTTGTGCATACTTTGGCTAATCAGACCGGGACCTACAACGTAACGTGGATTTTGAACCACTAACAAACATCCATACCACAGCCAGGATAGATACTAATGTCAGGATGTGCATGGCTAGCGGAAGCTGACTGAGATAACCTTGACTGGCAAAACCGGCTATAGTGCTTGAGAAGAAGAGGAAAATCTTATTATTTCTTAATTAAAATATAATTTAAACATTTAAAATTTCTAGAACAAATGTAGGGAAAACTTTTTATGAAATAAGGAAATAAATTCGTCGCGATTTTGAAGCATCTTATTCTTGTTTCAAAAGGTTCTCAAAAAGTTTTTGAAAAAAATATAAGAAGATTTCAAGGTATGAAAAAAAATGGTTATTCTTCGTGGTTTTATTAAGAAATTTATCAATGTGAATTCCATTCCTAAAACCATTATTGATGATATTTTTGGGTGAAAATAAACGTTTACAACCAAAAAGATAAAAGATTACATCAATTTTTTATGTACAGTTTTTTTATTGAGATCAAAAATAGTACAATAATATTGTAAGTGTAAGAGAAGAACAAAAGTGTGTAAGACGTAAAAAATTATCGAATTTTCATCAAACTTTATACATCAGAAATGTTTGTTATGGTTGGAGTTTTTGTGGCATACATCTACAAAAATGATTTTATTATACAAAAATTTTTACAGCGATTTTTAGCTATAAATAAATAATAAAAGGCAAAACTATAATAATAATAAGAACTCCTTCTCTCCTTTAAAATCCCTTTTTGTATTTGCAAAAATAGCAAATATCCAAATTAAGTAATTACAATGGAATTACATTACTCATTAAGAAAAGAAGAAGGAAAAACCTTAAATGTGATGTGGAATATGTATATCATTATATTTTATTTACGGCTAAAAATACGTTTTTTCAAACCACTTTTAAAAGTTTGCAAATTTCTAAATAAATTAAAAGTGTAAGATGAAAACGTTACAACCATTTCCCGGTACATAGTTAAAACATTATACATCAGTTACAAAAATATAATTTAACAACAACTTAAAAGTTATTTAATATTGTAAATCCAAACAGTTGATGAAAATGTACTACTTGATGTACCTCAGATCCATGCCCTTCCATATGATGGCCATGGTGATGGCCATGATGATGACCATGATGGTGTCCATGGTGATGACCGTGATGGTGGCCGTGATGGTGACCGTGGTGGTGACCATGATGATGGCCATGGTGATGGCCATGATGATGACCATGGTGGTGGCCGTGGTGATGGCCATGATGATGACCGTGATGATGGCCATGATGATGACCATGGTGATGGCCATGATGATGGCCATGGTGGTGACCGTGGTGATGTCCATGGTGGTGTCCATGATGATGGCCATGGTGGTGTCCATGATGGTGCCCATGATGATGTCCGTGATGATGGCCATGATGATGCCCATGGTGGTGGCCATGATGGTGGCCATGATGATGTCCGTGATGATGACCATGATGATGACCATGGTGGTGGCCATGATGATGCCCATGATGATGTGCGTGATGATGTCCATGATGGTGACCGTGGTGGTGTCCATGGTGGTGTCCATGGTGATGATGATGTCCATGATGGTGTCCGTGGTGATGCCCATGATGGTGTCCATGGTGATGATGATGTCCATGATGGTGCCCATGATGGTGGCCATGATGATGTCCATGGTGATGTCCGTGGTGGTGAGCATGATGGTGGCCATGATGATGCCCATGATGGTGTCCGTGGTGATGCCCATGATGGTGTCCATGGTGATGATGATGTCCATGATGGTGTCCGTGGTGATGCCCATGATGATGACCATGGTGATGCCCGTGGTGGTGAGCATGGTGATGACCATGATGATGCCCATGGTGATGGCCATGTTCATGATGGTGTCCATGTTGATGATGATGTCCGTGGTGATGTCCATGATGGTGTCCGTGAGAATGGTGATGGTGGTGGTGGTGATCGTTTTTCATGAATTACAATTTTCTTTGCCTACAAGAAAACAATTACCATTGCACTATTTTAGATTAATGTTATGTTTGAAATTTTTAACCGACTGAAAGCCTGAAAATTGTCGTATTTTATAACATCTTTTCACTTTTAATCTATATTATAACAACCATAATTTATCATAAAACAGTGATAATCAAAAGTAAATGAAATTCTTACCCTCCACCAACATGGACTGGATAGTAAACAGGATAATAGCTGTGGCAACAGTCACTTGCTACTTCTGAGATTGCAGTTGCAAATACTAATAAAAGTACAAGTTTTAAATCTATCCATCCTGTCAGTCTCCTCATATTTGCTGCCGTAGTCCCTGCAAGAAAAATATAAATTACTTCTCCAAAACAAGCATTACGAATAAAATAAAACATAGATAACTTTTATACTTTGGTACACAAAAAACTCTTCAATCTTTCATCACTGTTAAAATACTTTTAAAAATACTAATAAAAATTCAGAAAAGATGCATTCTAAAAACACACTTTACTCTACATAAATATCGATGCGCAAAAAAAAATTGTTTTATAATTATTGAATATACGAAAATGACATGTTGCACTGGTATTAAAAATTAAATAGGGACTTCAGTTTGTTTTAATAAACAAAAATGATAAATTGAGCATATATGGTTGCTAACATGAAGTCAGAAAAATATATTTTATTTTTTTTCTTCTCCTTTGGTTTTTTGTAACTCTTTAATTATAGTAATGCTAGTCTTTAAGTATATTAATATTATTATGTAATATAGTCTTTAGTATGTAAGTATATATAGTATGTTTAGTAATGTAGTCTTTAAGTATATTAATATTATTATGTAATATAGTCTTTAGTATGTAAGTATATATAGTATGTTTAGTAATGTAGTCTTTAAGTGTAATAATATAGTAGCCAAATATGTAAATAAATAGTTTTATTTAAAAGTCCGTGATGCGAATAAAAATCCATGATCAAATTAGGAATTTTAGGTGTTACAATTAAACTTCTATAATCATCATTTAGATACAATAAATTAACTTGTTACGTAAGGGTAAAATTTTCTCAATAAATATTAAATAATTTAATTAACATTTACCTTTTAAGGAAAGCCTACACGAAAATGACTGCCCATTTACTAGGTTTGAATGTAGGTAATTGTTTTTCTGTGATACAGTTCAAGTGAAATTGAAACAAAAAATACCTAAAGTTAATTAAAGGCTGATGCATCATTAATATTTCTGATAATTCCATGAGGTAAAAGGAAATTTAATAAATCCAAATCTTGAAAAGAAGGCTAGAGAACTTAACTTCTTTTGTTAAACAAAAAAAGTGAAGCCAATTATTATTTCGAATTTTTCAATTCATCTTTTAAAAGTTAAATCCTTGATTACAGTTCGATAAATTCTTTTATCCTATTAGAAAAAATTATTCATATTAAAAAGACATATTGTGTATAAGTATTTTGTTGTTACTTTTAAAAAAATATATCCTATTAATAAACTGTAACAGCCTCAGAAAGTAAAATTGTCAAAATTTAAAAAAGTACTCTAAAAAAAAACAGAAACAAGTTTTTAAAACAATAATTATTGAATATTTCTAATAATTATAATTATTTCATATTTTTACTTATAATTTTGATTTCATCTGCAATATTTGTTAATTTAGTAAAAGTATTAAACCAATTGAATGAATAAAATTTAAAAAAATATTTCATAAATATTATCATGAATAATTATATATTATTCTTTTATAAAGAAATTAAGTGTTTTATCAAAATAGTATAATTATGAATAGATATTTTTATTTTGTAATATGTATAGAAATATAACTTTAAAATTAAAACTCCAACCAGAGAAGTTAAAAATTACAGAAACGGAGATATATATATAAATTTGAATGTATAAGTAACTGTTAAATTAATTATATGTCCTATAATTTGTGAGTATTTAATTAATTACTTTAATTATATATATATTGTATTTGAAAAAGTTTTAGAAAAACAAATTTTTGTCAGTAAAAAAAAAAAAAACATTAAAACAAAGCAAATATAAGTAATTATAATACATAAATGAATGAATATAAAGTATTAATGAATGCGTGAATGAAAGAATATAATGTAAATAAGGATGCAACGAATGAACCCTATCATGTTTAAGGACGTTTTATATTGATTCACTCTTTAAATTGATACGCGTCGTTAAATCTTTGAAATAACAAATGTAAAACCAAATTTTAAAAAGTTGCATTTTTTAAATGATTCATATTATATCTAGAATAACTGAAAAAAAGAGCTGCAGTAGTGATGATAGTAATTTGTAATAGTGTACATATGAGTTGAAACAAATGAACTGATATAAAATCATTTGGAGGGCTATTCATGGTATTTTATATAATAATAATTAGATATTTATCTAATGAAACCACATTGGTTGATTGTAATATGTTACCTTATGTCTTCACCGTATATATATATATATACATACATATATGAAACACAGTTCGTGTGCAATTATATAATAATAAAAGATTTTATATAATATTGCTGGGATTTTTTTTTCACATTTTTACATTAGTTTTGAATTTGTCTCAAATATTCTAGATATTTTATCAATGACTTAAAATAAAAGTAACATAATTTTTAATTGGATTTTATATTTATTAATGCATTACAAATTTTTTTCTAATACAGCTGGCAATACAAGGTAGTTATCTATATGCCATAAGTAAGGGCTGCACCTTTGTTGCTTATTTAGCATTACCCAGGGGACACGTGTAGCTCGAAGATATGCTACGGAAGTGAGTAACACAACCCTCACGACACACTACTATTAGATTGGGACCTACGGTTTAAAGTGGATTCCGAACCACTACAAACATCTATGGCAACGTCAGTGCTCGAACCCGAAACTAGTGGCATCAAGCGCCAGAGTAGTGATAGGCAATCGGCCATCAGGGCCTAGCCAACAGGCCTATTTTAAATTAAAATGCATCGTACATTTTTTTAAATTTCGTAATTTTAATTTTTTAGAATAAAATGTTTTATTATTCAATTTATTTTATGAAAGGTTTTTATTTTAACCTCTATCTACGAAATATTGTTTGAATAAAAGTTTAAGCCTCATGTTTACTTTAACAAAATCATAAAATTTTTTTAAAAAATTAATAAGAAAATGTCGCAAATCCATTTAATGGGTAATGTAATTTCTAATTCTTCAATTGTGATATATATACAATTTATTTTAAATACACTTAGTTGTACTTTAGTTATATTTTAGTTATACTTTTAATTATCCTTTGATGAAAAGTTTTAGAATACATTAAAAACATTGATTTCTCCAAACTTTAAAAAATTATTATGTGCTATTATATCAATGATATGGAGGATTGGGACACCTTACAAACTTACCAGAGAAAAAAGGGTATCCTTTGATGAATCAATGTATGATAACAGAACACACCACAAGAAATGATGCCTCTCTCGAATCTGCAAGCGCTTAAATACTTGGAAGCAACCAACCAATTAAAGTGTCTAAAATGACCAAAATCTCACAAGCAAATTTCACAGGAAAGGGATTTTTCCTCTACAGAAATTAATTTTTTTTTTTCTTTTCTTTTTTTATCTAATGATTCGTGTCTCTTCTTGCTCTTTTCTGTGGCGCGAAAGTTCTTCCTTCCTTCCTTCCTTCCTGTAGCTGTCAATGCACAACCCCGGCGACGCCTCCTTTTTTCATGGGGTATAAGAAAGATACATTCCGCGCGAAGATCCATTATAAATGGGGTCTCCCTTTGATGAATCCGTACCACTCGTTGAAGGGTTCCTCTATCTGCGAAATTAGTTGTGCATCGAAATTTGCTCGCTCCACTGGCTGGATGAAAGCAAATAAACATACCAAAACCCATTCCGAACATAAACAAATTAAGATTCCTAAACCGCTTAGTTAGTCTTAAGACGAAATTAACAGTAATTTTGCATGGCATCATTCACACAAGCTCACATATATATAGACATCAAAAATCACTTCCTTTATTTAAATGAGGGATGGCCAACCCAAATGATCTTCCGGGCCACATTGGAAACGCATCATAACTCGAGCCCCATAACAAATTATATATATATATATATATATATATATATATATATATATATATATATATATATATATTATTATAAAGTTAATTTGAAAAGAATAGAACGAACATCCTGAACAAATTTATTAAAGCATGGCAAACAGTGTGCAAACATGTGTTTTTTAAAGATGCCGTTTTTCCTCTACGTACAAAAGTAATGGAAGCCCAAATTTAAGCACATAATTAGTAATTAAATACTTTCTAGTAATTAAACACATTCAATGCACTCAATGCATAGGCTAAAGCAGGGGTGGCCAACTCAAATGATCTTGCGGACCACTTTGGCAATGCATCATAACTTTGAGGCTTATACATCTCCATATTAGATTTTAAAGACCCACTTAGATATTTTTGGAATGAAAATTGAAGCATAAGGAGTTATTATTTGTGTATTTACTATTATTCTCACATGTAAGCATTTTTTTTCCTAATGCAAACCGGCTAATTCTTAGACTGGGATCCAATATGCCACAAGGGCTGCACCTATGCTACTCACTTCCACTACTCAGAGACACGTGTGACTTGAAGATAAGCCACGGAGGCGGTGTGTAACAATGCCCCCAAACGATCTATGATCATATTAGACCGGTATCATGATTATGAGATCGCAAAAGCTAAGTGAAAAAGTGGAGACACAAATATCGCATTAGAAATATAAATATTTTTTAATGATTTCATTTTTTTATTTCGTTCATATTTATATATTTCTTATATTTCATTTTAGTGTTATATATTTCTTTACAATGTGCGTTTAGTATCATTATTATTATATTTTCTACTTTTACATGTAAGAATAATAGTAAGCACAAAATAATAACTCATCATGTTCCAAATTTTCATTCTAAAAATATCTATAGGGGTTCTAAATTTAATATATGATCTTATATGCAGCCCGCGGAGTTAAGATGCATTTCCAAAGTGGCCCGCAAAATCATTTGGGTTGCTCCCCTTTTCTAAATTTAAAAAAAAAAGGAAGATAATGAAAAGACAGATACGCGAAAATTATTACAAAATAAGACGTATATACACTGCTCAAAACAATTAGGGGAAATTGTGAGTTCGGTATGAAATAACCATATAATCAACAACTGAAATTGAAGAGGTTAAAAAGAAAATAATAACGTTTACGAAATTGAGAATAGGCCAATTTTGTCTGTGACGACAAAAACTATTCGTTTTATATAAGAAGTGAAAAAGCAACATGCATAAAAACAACATGAGATAAAAAAACAATTGAAACCCGTTCAATGATTTGTAACAGTGACTACGATGTCTCGACAAGATGAATCAGCTGAATTGGCAATCTGGAAAGCCATCGATCGTTTAGAGACGAGTCAAACGCAATCAGCTGCAGCGGAAGAATTCGAATTTTTCAACGGCTCATTTCCAGACTATGGAATCGGCTTTTGGAAACTGGAAATGTTTTTCAAAGATCGGAAATAGGTCTTGCGTACGCAACAACACAAATCTTTAATACTAATGACCAGAACAAACCCGCTATGGATACCACTTTCTTGCAGCAACACGATCAGAGATCTACTGACACCAGAATTTCGACACAAATTATTCGAAATCGACTCCACCATGTACGTTTGTATACTCGCAGACCTATGGTTTGTGTTTCGTTGACACAGGCCACCGTGCTACCTGCAGAAGTTGGACACAGGAGCATCTCAGATGGGGGGGTAGTAACATGTTTTTCACGGACAAGTTCTGCTTTAGTGTGTAGCCTGGTAATAGGCGGATTCTCTTCTGGAAAGAAGGTAGACCTGGTACACGGAATACTCTTGGATTTGCGCATGAAAGCGTCAGATTTGCCGCTGTTGGAGTGATCGTTTGGGGAGGTATTTATATCATTGGTTGCACAGACCTGCATATCACCAGGAATGCACTAACGACTCAGTAATATAGGTATAAACCTTTAGACATATTGTAGTCCCTTACGCTGCAGCAATTGAATTCATTTAATTCAATTGCTGGGTTGAATTATTTTCATGGATGGTAACGTCAGGCCACATTGTTAGCGCTCAGCTAATGGACGAATTCTATTCGACGAAGGAATCCTTCGAAAGGATTGAGTAGCATATTCTCTAGACATGATCCCAACAGAACATGCCCGCCCCCCGTAATGGAGTGCTGCAGGCCTAGAAGAGGAAAGATGGCCAGTCACTGAGACTCCTAATGTCAAAGATCAAGTCGAGGCATCGATAATGCGGATACACAAGAAAGAGCCCCATTTGCGGTTGGCCCCTGCTGCTACGTCTAGGGATTATAATACCGGTATTTTGAGCCATTTGTACAATTTTGTAATACCGGTATTCCCAAGTTTAAATACCGTTCTTTCGGTATTTACTAGAAATTTAAATTCTCGTCTGTGAAATTCTTATTCTTATCTGAAAACTAGAAATTCTTATCTGGGAAAACAAGGTTGTAGTTGTGAATAAAGTGTAACATTTCGATGTTTTTAAATTGGTGAGTTTGTTATTAACATTGTATTTGCATATCATACTTTAGAGTTCAAAATATTTTTCAGATTTGTTATAAACAGTGAGCCACAAAAATTGAGTATACACCTCTAAAACTTTTAGACTTCTTCCAATTACAAATTAAACATTGATTTAAATAGATAAATTTTTTTATCCTAGATACTTTAACCTCTGCTTTACCATCCTATAATAACACAATTCTATAGTTAATTTATTTATTACGAAAAAGTTAAGCGATTCGAAGAAAAGATAGAAAACCATGCCACAAAATTGAGTATACACTTCTTATATTTGTAAATTATGCCACCACTTTTTTTAGTTTCAAATTTTCTTTAAAAGAGTTTCAGGAGTAGCTGCTGCTTATAACACGTGCTATTGCACTTCAAAGCTTTTAAATAGTATTTTTTCTCATTAAAAATCGTAAAATGAGCTCTCGTAGAGAAACTACTGAATCTGAGCTTTTATTGGTTGTAAATGGTCGAAAGAGGGCAAATCTCTTCGAGAAATCGCTTCGTTGATTGGTGTAACTCATGGTTGTGTCCAAAAATACTACAGAAGTATAAAAACTGGATCTGTGGCCAATATTCCTGAAAGAGGACGTAAAGAAATACTGAGTACTACAGCGAATAGGAAGATCATTCACTCAGTAAAGAAAGATCCGAGGGTGAGTGCCTCTAAACTAGCTTTGTCGATGTCCTCTACAATCGGGAAAAAGATCTCAGTTGAAACAATTCGACGTACATCTTCACCAATATGGGTTTCATGGCCGTACACCAATACGAAAGCCACTCATCAAGTATGTGAATAGACAAATGAGAGTGATTTTCGCCAAAGAACATCGTTTAAAGCCTATTTCTTTCTGGAACACTGTAATATTTTCTGATGAAAGTAAGTTTAATCTTTTACGGAAGCGATGGACGATTTAAAATATGGAGAGAAGCTGGGAAAGCACTGCCACCTAAAAACACCATTAAGACAGTCAAGTTCGGAGGTGGATCTGTCCTCGTTTGGGGTTGTATGTCTTCTGGAGGAGTTGGAGAGCTTGCTTTTATTGATGGTATTATGGACAAACATGTATATTTGGGGATTTTAATGATAACTTGAAAAAAGTGCCAGTAAGTTGGGGCTTGGGTCAAGCTTCATATTCCAGCAGGACAACGACCCCAAGCATACAGCGAAGATTGTGCAGTTATACTTGCTGTACCATTGCAAGAAGCAATTACACACTCCAGCCCAGTCTCAG
This sequence comes from Caerostris extrusa, assembly GCA_021605095.1. Lineage (NCBI taxonomy): Eukaryota > Metazoa > Arthropoda > Arachnida > Araneae > Araneidae > Caerostris > Caerostris extrusa. The sequence continues at coordinate 21,194 of BPLR01017898.1, read as the reverse complement.
ACCTAAACGTCCTCGAAAATTTGTGGTCGCAATTAGAGAAGCTGTACATGAGCACAAATCACAAGCAAGGAAAGTTCTCAAGAAGGTTCTGAGAGAAAGAATGGGCTAAAATTTCTGTTGAAACCACTAAAACACTAGTAGAATCTATGTCCAGAAGATTACAAGCTGTAATTCAAGCAAAAGTTATGCAACAAAATATTAATTTGTACGTTAAAAAGAAATTAATAAAGGTGTATACTATTTTTGTGATGTTTTTTTCCCTCTCGTCTCAGATCTTTTATTTTTTTTTTTTTCGTAAAAAATAAATAAAACGTAACAATTTTATAAGTATAGTACGGTAAAAGAGCATAGACTAAAGTATATAAGGTAAAAAATTCAATCATCTTAAAGCAATATTTAATTTGTAATTGCAAAAAGTCTCCTAAGTTTCTAAGGTGTATACTCAATTTTGTGGCCCACTGTATATATATACTCATAAATAATACCCCATAATAATGAATAAAATAGCTTTAAAGAACATAAAAAAAAATCAGTTGATAATACTTCTGTTTGGCTTCATTATTTATATGATGAAAAAGAAATGGTGGAACAATATAAAAAAATGTTCAAGAGTTATTAAAAGTGAATGGTGGAAGTACAAGTTCATACACATTTAAAAAAAACATGTTACAAATTTGTTAAAGAGGAAAGAATCTAATTGCGATGAAGATACAAACTTAAGCCTAAGCCATCAGGGATTTTAGATTATTTTTTTAAAAAAAAAATAATTTGGATGAAGTAAAATGACAGCATTAGATGGTTTTGCCATTTCTACTGTGTTTTTACGATATTTACATTCTCTAATAAAATGGCAAATGAAACAAAAAAAAAAAAAACATCTGTGTGTTCTTACTTTTTCTAAAATTTCTACTACCGGTATTAAAACCGGTATCCCGGTGGATTTTTTTCTAAAAAATACCGAATACCGGTATTGAACTTCTGGTCCGATATTGCAATTCTAGCCACGTCGTTAGACAATTTTACACCATTCGTCATGAGGTTTATATGTTTCCCATGCTGCCGGATTGAAGTCACTAATAATTATGAGTTACTATAGTTATTTAATATTGAACTTTAATTTTGGAAAAGCCTCACTTTGTCAGCAGTGGTTAGGGTTATTAAATGAATGGTTTAGGCTGGCAAACCATGCATCGGCATTATATCTGAGAAGATGGGACTCATATTTTTATTAATTATTATTGCAGTATAGTGTATCTATATTATATTGATTAATGCTTGTTTGAAATCACTTGTACTAATATAATTTATACGATGTATTTATAACTATTTAATTCGTAAATATTAAATGCATGTTATTTATATTTTTAAATTGTTTTAGATTTATTCATGTGTTTCCTCGTCCATCCTGTTTAAGTCTCTGAGGGCATTCGAGCGAGTAGGTTTATATGTGATATGGGTTATTGCGGAATTCTTATTTTAATGTGTATGTTGGGAAGATAGATTAGTGTTATCTTTTTAAATACGAGTAAATGTATATTTATAAGTTTAAAGTTGTGTAACAACTCCACAGTATAATATTCACGAATTGTGCATTTTTTTTTTTTTTTTTTTTTTTTCTAATGTTTACCGACAAACATAGTCAATAAAATTTAATTATTCCTTGTTCATTGCCTTTTATTCCTTTCTCAATTTTAAAACATTCTATATATCATATGTCAGTTAACAAAACATTTCCTCTTCCTCAGTTTATACCCAAAATCATAATATCACCTAATTATTCCGAGCTGTATACCGAAAAGGGTTTTTTGCATCATTGAATTTGAATTTAATTTAATACATCTCTATATGGGCACCATTAGTTGCGCAGAAGTACATCAGGATGGTAGTAAATTTCTTGCTTTGTTGCAGTAGCAATGGTGGCTACTACATCATTAATATTCTGCTTTAGATTAGACATGTTCTGTACCTGGGTTTGATAGACGATATCCTGAACCTAATACTGGATGCTTCATACACCACATATCATTTCTTTCTATGGCAAAAAAATAAAATTATTTAATTAAATTATTTTTATTATTTATTATTAAATTATTAAATGTAATTATTTTCTGTGTTTTTATTTGCCTTTTATAAATTTTTAAATTGTTAAGAGGTTTCTGCTTCGAGTCCCCGCGGTGCCATGGATGTTTTTAGCGATTCGAAATCTACTTTAAACCGTAGTTCCCGGTCTAATACGTCTGCGTAGGGTAGCCCTAAACATCACATGCTTCGGAATCTACCAGTAGGCAGAAGGCCTTGGGCTACCATGCGGCTATTACGCCAATGAAGAAGAAGTGACTTTAAGGACACCCTGTATAACAAATTCAAGATTGGCTTGTGTCCCGCACGTACTGAATGGACTGTATATTTGGGATTCACTTATCCAAATAACCACACACAATGAAAATGAAACCAACATTTTTAATACATTTCTCTGAATAGCCATAGCTACTCGCGGCCATGCTATTTAACTCTTGCCGATCAGGCACGACATAAACTTTACTAACTAGTTAAGTTCACTAACTAACTTTTACGACACTGACGACGCTAACTTTTTCACTAGGGGTAACACAGGCCCATGCATCTACTCTTTTCGACGCTAGGGAGTATCCATGCACTCGGTAGCGAACATCCTGCTTTACAGCATCCACGTTTTGCCATCATAATTTGGAACGAACATCGCCCTTCCTCCAATGGTGACATATTTGAGAGAGTTGGGATCACCATTCCATTCTAGAGAAATGGAAGAACTCATCTTCCTACAATTTTTAATTCCTTCTATTAGCTCACACTCTCCACTATATATATCTTGTTCAAATTTTCAATTTAGAGGCGTAACTTTTTAAATAACTGGGTTATTATCATAAAAATAGTCTAAGTCCAAGAAAGAGATTATCCAAGTTACTAATTAAGATTAATGAGAGAGACAGAGCAATTTCATTAATTTTTATAATTTTTAACACAATTTTAAGTATTATCCATATTGAGGCTAAGATGAATATTTTTTCAATTCCTTCTATTAGCTCACACTCTCCCTATATATCTTGTTCAAATTTTCAATTTAGAGCTGTAACTTTTTAAAAAACTGGGTTATTATCATAAAAATAGTCTAAGTCCTAGAAAGAGATTATCAAGTTACTAATTAAGATTAATGAGAGAGACAGAGCAATTTCATTAATTTTATAATTTTTAACACAATTTTAAGTATTATCCATTTGAGGCTAAGATGAAAAATTTTTCAATTCCTTCTATTAGCTCACGCTCTCCTATATATATCTTGTTCAAATTTTTAATCGTCATTAAATACTTTTTTATTCCTCCACTCAAGTTTACATATATTTTTGAGCTTGTAGTGGATGACACTGGATGTTAATACAGTTTTCGCAAATATTAATTCAGTAATTAAATTTAATCAATTCATTTTAGTTTTTTTTTAGATTTAAGTTGCATATATATATATCTATCAATAGATGGCGCCAGATAAACTAAAAAATGAATGCAATTATTTATAAAGGACTTTCTGCAATAGAGTGAAGAAAAAGTAGGAATTGACTTTACATTTTTTTATATTACTTGTTTTTGTGCCCATCACCGTCATAAACACAAAAGTATTCGGCTCATCATTTATTAACTTGTTTCCAACTCAAAAAGCACTTAATTTTCAATACTTCCGCGTAAGAGAGGCTTGCCCGTTTAATTATCAAATCACTGGCTTCGTAAAGAAATGTAATCAAAAATGCAAACTATCTTTTTTTCATGATGGAGATGATTTCACTTTCAAGGCACTAGCATGCCATCTGTTCGAATAGCTCTATAATCAGAAGTACTCCAGTGGAACAGTTATTTTAAAACTTTTAATTGAATCAAATGTAAACGAGCTTTAGGCATCTTTATTTTTTTTATTCTGCAATTTATTTAATTAAACTTTCCTAGCGTGAATCTAAAACAAGTTTCACTCATTTGAATTCTAATTAAAAGTCAAATGGGCTGATGTCACTCTCATGTTTGGCAACCGTTTTTTTTATGGTCTATTTAACATTGTGTCCTGGAAAATGTCGAAGATGATCTGTTCAATGTGTTTACAAACGGATTTGTGGTTTAATGGAACACTTTTTTTTTTTTTATGTAATAGGCAATGGCCAGATATCTTTGATTGTCAACAAGAGGCTGTTGTTGCTCTTATTTCTTATCCTATTTGGCAGACATCTAGGCCAGGGGTCTCCAAACTTTTCAGCCTTAGGCCCATACTGTTTACTCAGTAAGTACCAGGGGCCAAAACCGTTTTCATTTTTCTGCCATTACCTATAATTTCTGGACTATTCCATTCCTGGGGTATTTTCAGGATAAAAATCATATGTTTGATTCAGGATATACACATTCCAAACATCGATATGCATACATATGCGATACTCTTTACCCAAACATAACTACTGAGGGTAACCGCGGGATGGTCACTAGTTTACAATGTTGGTAGGATTCATTTCAATTATTTTTGTTATGCTTAAGTTAAATTTTCTGCGTATTATGCTTGTCATTAAGCTTTACCTAGCAAGTCAATAAAACCGAGTTATTATCATTTTGGGTTTTTTTTATCCAACTTATTACAGCAACAATAAGCTATTTGCTGTCACGGGCCGGTTTGAGGACACTGGAGGGCCGTAGTTTGTAGACTCTGATCTAGACCAAGCCACGAACCCGTATGGGCTCATGATTGAAGGGAAAAGGGGGCAGCTTCCGTTGGAATGGAGCCCAGCAGGTAGAAGTCTGACTTGACTCGAGACGCTGACTTTTTTGCGGGATAGGGTTTTCAGCCCTACGCCCAACAGTCATATGAGACCGGGACCTACGACTTAAAGTGGATTCCGAATATTTATTATTTAGTAATTATTTTAAAATAATTTTTATCTTTTGAATCAAAATTAATAAATATTATAAAAAAAATAGTTAAAACGTTCTCTTCTCCCCTCTCTCTCTCTTCCATTTCTGAACAATTATTTTTGTTATACATTAAGTTTTTGATTTAATAAAAAAACTATAACTTTTTTTACTTCCTCAGAAAAACATATAAACATTATAATAAGATTAGTGCAGTAATGTATGATTTAATTAAACAATACTCGTATATATCAAGTTAAGAAAGTTTTAATATCTTTGTGCCACACTTTGTCCTATTACGTTTAACTAAACCTTATTCATAAAAAGGTATGTATAAAAAATTGTTAATTCCTTTAACAACGCAAAATTCCTGCAAATTCTACAAAATTAAAAAAATCAAATTGATTCCCACTAAAGATTTCATTATAATAATTTTCTGAAATTAACGTTTTAATGAGATTTCCTTTTCCTCACTAACAGGAAAATATTTAAAATGTCTATGTTTGAAGAAGATTCTGAGATTATTAAGAAAAGCCGCTTGTAATCTTCTTAAATAGATCTCTAATTCTTCTAGGCAAATAAAAGTTTCTGTCAGATTTATGACTGCTTTATGCGATACTTCCTTACAAAAAAAAAATGAGGTTTAAGGCTTGAAATTGTCATAAAAGCTGTGTTTGATTATATTTTATTATTGTAATAATGTGAAACACGTGCATAAAAATCTGAAAAAGAAAATTTAAAGCAAGTACAGATTAGATCAGGGTGGCTAGGAATTGTAATACCGATATACCGGGATACCGAATACCGGTATTTTGAGCCATTCGTAGAATTTTGTAATTCCGGTATTCAAAAAGTTTAGATACCATTTTTTCGGTATTTACTAGAAATTTAGAATTATTATCTGTGAACTTCTTATTCTTATCGGTGAATTCTTATTTGAAAACTAGAAATTATTCTTTGAAAACTAGAAATTCTTATCTGTGAACTTCTTATTCTTATCGGTGAATTCTTATTTGAAAACTAGAAATTCTTATCTGTGAAAACAAGGTTGCAGTTTTGAAGAAAGTGTGTAATATTTCGATATTTTTTTAAATTGATGAATTTGTTATTCACATTGTATTTGCATATCATACTTTAGAGTTCAAAATATTTTTTCAGATTTATTATATTGTATACTCATAAATAATACCCCATAATAATGAATAAGAATAACTTTAAAAGAACATAAAAAATCAGTTGATAATACTTTGTTTTGGTTTCATTATTTATATGCTCAAAAGAATATGGTGGTACAGTGTAAAAAGTTCAAGAGTTATTAAAGTGAAGTACAAGCGGACTCCATACACATTTAAAAACGAAACATGACGCAAATTTGTTAAGGAAGAAATAATCTAATTGCGATGAAGATACAAACTTAAGCACAGTTTCTAAGCCCAAGCCATCAGATATTTAGGTTATTTTGAGAAAAAAAAGATAATTCGGATGAAATTATAAGTAAAATGACAGCATTAGATGATTTGTCATTTCGAGTGTTTAATGTGATATTTACATTCTCCAATAAAACTGGCAAATAAAACAAAAAAACACCTGTGTTTTCTTTCTTTTCTAAAATTTCAACTACCGGTATTAAAACTGGTATCCCGGTATTAAGATCTGAAAAATACCGAATACCGGTATTGAACTTTTTTGGTCCGATATTGCAATCCCTAGGGGTGGCCAACTCAATTGATCTTGCGAGCCACTTTGAAATGCATCCCTAACTCTACGGGTCGCATCTAAAATTATATATCCCCATATTAGATGTAGACCCACTGTAGACATTTTTGGAGTGAAAAACTGAAACGTAACGAGTTATTATTTTTGTGTTTACTATTATTCTTATGTGTAAACACAGATAATGTAGTAATGATAATACTAAATGCATTTTATAAAAATATATAACACTAAAAATGAAATATTAAAATATATATATATTTGTTTCTTATATATATTCGTATATATATATTTGTTATATTTTTGATATTTGTTTCTCCACTCTTTCACCTAGTTTTCTCAAATCGGTCTCAATGTGGGTAGTTGCACATCGTGATAAATGTTGCAGGTTAACTTCCGTTACGTTTGAACGTGTTTTGTGTTTGGTCAATTTAATTTTCGAAAAAAATCTATTCACGTAGGTAAAGTCAAACCAAAAGCTCTAACAACTTCAACTAAGAGTCTGGCTTTCTCTGATATCAACAATCAATTGTGCGTATCTAGGGAGGTCAATGCGTCACTGAGGTCACTTAGAGTGCAACATGGAACCGATTATATTAGATGTTCCAAGATGATGAGTTCGTAGAATGTACAGTAATTTAATTAATCGGCGAATTCATAAATAAAACAGGCAATATCTGTCCGATATCCGCAAGAATATTATTTTAAAATCAAAGTTAATTTTTGAATATAGGGATGCACACATAATGTATTTTTTTAATATACTGGTTTTCACTACTTTGGCCATTATAAAATAAATATATTTTGTAAAAGTGTGATAAATCTCATGGGTCGGAAAAATATTGAAGGCGAGCCGTGAGTTTGCCACCCCCTGGTGTAGAGCCTTATATGGGTGTGGTCTTGATTCAGTGTTGTTTCATAGTAGATTAATTGTTTCTTCAAATATTATTCGAAACGTTTAGCTGTCCTATTTATTAAAAATTGAAACGATAGCACTGCGCAACTGCAACATATAAACAAAACACGATAAATATTTACAAAATCATATTCAAGCTAGCTCGTTTAAGGATTTTTTTGATACTAATTTAAGAATATTTAATTCATTATTAGATTTTAACTGTTTAAGTACTCAAATATTGTAGCAAATAAAGGCGTAAAATATAACTTTCTCAAAAAAAAAACTGATAAAACAAAAAATCATATTTTTAGTTACATTCACCATCTTGTGCAGAGAAAATTGTTCACTAGAGAAAACAAAATTATTGTGCATATCTAACACAAAATGCTCAACATTATATTACTTAATAAATGCAAGTAAAAAAAATATGTCTGAAATTCATTTCAATATAAATTTATATCTGTCATTACAAACTTTTATAACAATAAAGTTAAAATTTAACAAAGAGACAGTGGTGTAACTATACTATCTGTAGTCCGTGACAATTTTTTTGAATGGGGGTCAATCAATGCAAAGTATCATTATTGATTTTTTTTTCTTTTTAATAAAATATTACCTAAAAGTACCTTTAGGTTTGCAATGCCCATTTCCATCACAAACAGTTTCGCTTTTGATCATTTAGTACTTTAAAAAGACCCAGTAATGAATGACGAAAATGTAATTTTTTTCCAGGTCAATTTCAGTCTCTTCACTTTGGTTTTGATTATGAGTGTCACTGGTATAAGGCTGTGATGGCTCTAGATCAGTGTTGTCGGAGACAGCAATACTATTACTATCGGTTCGATTAATTTCTTCAATTTCATTCTTAAAGTATTGACTTATTTTTAGGTAACTTCTTATTTCTTTCTTCAAACTCCCTCTTTCTTTTTCGTTTTTCACTCCCACTAAGATACTTTCTATTACTAGACATGTCCTTATCTAATTTCCACAATCAACTAATCAACTTTACAATTGATCGCGGATCCGATGAAACAAAAGTAAGATAAGAATGACGCATGGTGAATCCGCGAACAATTCAGCAGGGTTTTCACTTTTAATTTTGTAAGTAAACCTAATCAAGATACTCCTAGTGAATTCCTAACAACTGAATTTAAAATGTCCCAGTAGCTACGGGTAGCAGCGGGAATTCCACTTTTATTTTGTAAAAGTACTATTATTCACTCAACCAGAAATCTGGATAAATCGCATCGAAATTTCTCATAACTATTTCTTTACTACCAGATGTCTTTTTTATAGATCTTATAGATATCTTCCTAGATGTTATGTAGATGTAGTAAAATGTCCAGTAGATGTTATGTAGATGTAGTAGATTTCGTGCTAGATGTTATATAGATGTAATATATGTCTACTAGATGGTGTATGTAGATGTAATAGATGTTCTATCAGATGTAATATGTCTACCAAATAATGTAGAGGTCTACCAGATGTAATATATCTACCAAATAATGTAGATGTCTACCAGATGTAATATGTCTTAAATAATACCAGATGTAAATATGTCTACCGAATAATACCAGATGTAATATGTCTACCGAATAATACCAGATGTATTACCAGATGTAATATGTCTACCAAATAATACCAGATGTAATATGTCTACCAAATAATACCAGATAGATGTCTTCACTAAATAATACCAGATGTAATATGTTCACCAAATAATACCAGATGTAATATGTCTACCAAATAATGTAGATGTCTACCAAATAATACCAGATGTAATATGTCTACCAAATAATACCAGATGTAAATATGTCTTTCACTCTACTAAATGTAATATGTCTAGAAATAATAAAATGTCTTCCAGATACCGTAGATGTCTACTAGATGGTATGCAGATGTAATAGATGTCTATCAGATGTAATATGTCTACCAAATAATGTAGATGTCTTCCAGATACCGTAGATGTCTTTACTAGATGGTAAGCAGATGTAATAGATGTCTATCAGATGTAATATGTCTACCAGATGTAATATGTTCACCAAATAATACGATGTAATATGTTCACTCAGATGCAATATGTCTACCAAATAATACCAGATGTAATATGTCTACCAAATAATACCAGATGTAATATGTCTACCAGATGTAATATGTCTACCAATACCAGATGTAATATGTCTACCAGATGTAATATGTCTACCAAATAATACCAGATGTAATATGTCTACCAGATGTAATATGTCTACCAAATAATACCACAGATGTAATATGTCTACCAGATGTAATATGTCTACTCAAATAATACCAGATGTAATATGTCTACCAAATAATGTAGATGTCTACCAGATGTAATATGTCTACCAAATAATGTAGATGTTCACCAGATGTATTATGTCCTAACAAATAATGTAGATGTCTACCAGATGTAATATGTCTACCAAATAATACCAGATGTAATATGTCTACCAAATAATGTAGAGGTCTACCAAATAATACCAGATGTAATATGTCTACCAAATAATACCAGATGTAATATGTCTACCAAATAATACCAGATGTAATATGTCTACCAAATAATGTAGATGTCTTCCAGATACCGTAGATGTCTACTAGATGGTATGCAGATGTAATAGATATTCATCAGATTTTAATATGTCTACCAGATGTAATATGTCCACCAAATAATACCAGATGTAATATGTCTACCAGATGTAATATGCTCCTACCAAATACCAGATGTAATATGTCTACCAGGATGTAATACTCAAATAATACCAGATGGGTATGTCTACCAGATGTAATATGTCTACCAAATAATGTAGATGTCTTACCAGATGTAATATGTCTACTAGATGTAATATGTCTACCAAATAATACTGTAGATGTAATATGTCTTTCAAATGTAATATGTCTGGGTCAAATAATACCAGATGTAGTATGTCTTACCAGATGTAATATGTCTACCAGATGTAATATGTCTACCAGATGTAATATGCCCTACCAAATAATGTAGATGTCTACCAGATGTAATATGTCTACCAAATAATGCTTCAGATGTAATATGTCTACCAAATAATACCAGATGTAATATGTCTACCAAATAATACCAGATGTAATATGTTCACATGTAATATGTCTACCGAATACCAGATGTAATATGTTACCAAATAATACCAGATGTAATATGTCTACCAAATAATGTAGATGTCTTCTCCAGATACCGTAGATGTCTACTAGATGTTTTGTAGATGTAATAGATGTCTATGTCTAATAATGTATATGTCTGTCAGATACCGTAGATGTGTCTACTAGATAAAGTAGATGTCTTCCAGATGTCTACAATAAGTCTTCTATATTATTTCTTTGACACAGGATGTCTTCTATATGTCCAGCTGTCTTTGTAGATGTACCCTATTTCTTCGCATTGGGATTACCCATACGTATTACTATTACTGCCTGATGGGATATATTTTTCTACAAACGAATACGTTCAAAGTCTTGATACATATATTTTCTTTTTATTTGGTTACTTTAGTAACTTAAATTTATTCAATATAGAATTAATAAATTTTATTTATTTTGTAATAATAAATATTAGGACTTTCCTGTATTCATAGCCACTTTGGTCGGGCCGGGGCCCGTGGCAATTTGCTAGTCTTGCCATCCGGTTGCTGCGCCACAGGAAAAAAAGATAAAATAAGAAATAAATTTATTGAAAAATGTTTTTGACAGTTAGAAATCTATTATATTGCAGAATTATAAACGATTTTATAACCTTGTGAAAGACATTGTTATAAAACTAAATAATAATATTCCATATTTTATGTGTTAAAACTTCATGAGGTAGACAAAAATATGGGAAATCCAATATGAGATTTATATCAATTTAAAAAAAGTATTATTATTTATGCAGAAAGTTTGAATAAATATATGCAAGTAAAGTGTTCCATGTCATTTCATAAAACATTTTAAAAATTTCTATTATAAAATAGAAAAAGATTCCGAATAAAAATATTCTGGGATCTGGAAGACGACCAAAACACGGTTGTGCATGGTCAAGAAAGCAGATCTATTTTTTAACTAGCAACAACAAACAGTTAAAAAATAGTGCATTATTTATATTTAACATTGTGTCATTTTTACCTTGTATTTCCTTGAATTCAAGTTTATAATTAAAAAAAATATTATAAAAATAAAAATGTTTAATTTTAATTTAAGTAAGGTAATTAAATTTTTTTCCAATTTAAGTAAATGCACAACATACTTTCGAATTGCTTAACTACCTTGTGATTTGAAAATTTAATTATATGTGTAATTTTTTTTTTTTTTTTAAATTTGCATTTTTCTCGTTTATAAAAAAATCTACGCTTTAAATTTTTGTAGAAAATAAGATGTATGTAATTGAAATAAAAAATATTAAAATAAATTTAATGCAATATTCAATCTTAATTGAATAAATTTATATTCACCATCTTTTCATTTTCTGTATTCCTCATAACAACGCAATACTCAATCTTGATCAAATACACCTAATGCAATATATACAACCTTACTAAAATGTCCCTAATGCAATGTGCAATTTTATTTGATGAACTTAACGCGCAAAACCTTAATAAAATTCATCTAATGTAATGAGCAATCTTAATTAAATAAATCTAATACAATGTACAACCTTAGTAAAATTCATCTAATGCATACAATCTTAATTAAATAAAAAAAATTATGTATGTATACAACCTTAGTAAAAATGCATCTAAAGCAATCTAATTAAATAAACCTAATGCAATATGCAACCTTAGTAAATGCATTTAATGCAATCTTAATTAAATAAACCTAATGCAATATACAGCTTCAGTAAAATGCATCTAATGCAATGTGTAGTCTTAATTAAATAAATCTAATGCACTATACAACCTTAGTAAATTGCATCCAATGCAAATCTTAATTAAATGCATCTAATGCAATGTGCAATCTTAATTAAATGCATCTAATGCAATGTGCAATCGTAATTAAATAAATCTAACGCAATATATAACCCTAGTAAAATGCATCTAATGCAATAGGCAATCTTAATTAAATAAATGTAATGCAATATACAACTTTAGTAAATGCATCTAATGCAATCTGCAATATTAATTAAATAAACCTAATGCAATAAACAGCCTTAGTAAAATGCATCTAAAGCAATCTTAAATAAACCTAATGTAGTATACAATCAGTAAATGCAATGCAATATGCAATATTAATTAAATAAACCTAATGCAATAAACAGCCTTAGTAAAATGCATCTAATGCAATCTGCAATATTAATTAAATAAACCTAATGCAATAAACAGCCTTAGTAAAATGCACCTGAAGCAATCTTAATTAAATAAACCTAATGTAATACACAACTTCAGTAAAATGCATCGAATGCAATATGCAATATTAATTAAATAAACCTAATGCAATAAACAGCCTTAGTAAAATGCATCTAAAGCAATCTTAATTAAATAAACCTAATGTAATAGTATTACAACTTCAGTAAAATGCATCTAATCCAATATGCAATTTTATAAAATTGATCTAATGTAATATAATTGCAAGGTTTTGATTTATTTATTTTTTTTTAATTACTTGCTATCAATGTGCTTTAGAATTCTTAAGAAATCCAAAAAAAATATTATAAGTATTATATTTAAGAAAAGAACTTGGCATTTTTGTTAGATTAATGAACTCTGTTTCAGCATGTTTTGTTGTTGTTGTATGTTTTCTTTTTTTTTTTTTTTCTTTTCTCGTTGTCCTTTTTTTGCTGTAACTGTTCATAATCTGCCATTGGAAATAATAAAAAAATATTTAAGAAAAGAGCATATTCAATCATTTGAACATGTTTATTTTGGAACAATCAATTAGTAAATATTCATTCTGATGATTAATATAATACTTTAAAACTTCCTTTATTTAATAATATTAATATGGCAATTGACAAAAAACAAACTTTTTTTTTTTTAAATCATACAGCTTTTACAGATTAACTGTAACCCTCACTATCTTTTAAACAACAGTTTTTTTGTATTACTGGTATATAAAATTGAAATTATTTTATTGAAATGGAACACTATTCCTCATAACAACTGAGTGAAAATACTTGTTTATTATTAATCCCCCAAACTGTCAGAAACGCTAAACAGAAGTCTCAATTTACTTGTCATGTAAAAACGTATCATTTCTCAGCTTATAAACGTATAAAAATAATGTTTATGTTATTATAACTATTCCATTTCTGCTTGAATAATCACGAAAAAGGAAGTATTTGAATTTGAGAGGTATCAGTTACGCCGCGAATCGAAACCGCGGAGATGTTATTCAAAATATTAGCAACTAACGCCTTGTTGTGTTCGAAAACAATTAGCGCGGGAGAACATGACGCGGATTACACACTTAAATGGAACGCACACGTGTTTATTGTTATCGGATAAAAAAGCGTTCGAATCGTTTAAAGGATTTTTATACTTCTTAATTTTTCTTAAGGCTTCCATTCTTCTGTTAAGGCTTCCAGAGCTGTAGAAAATTTTGACATGAAATCCTGAAGTAAGGTTTTGATTGAAGAAATTTGAGTTGAGGATTTTTCGTATCTTTAACATAATTTATTTTTCAATCACTAACAATATTATGTCTGATAGTCGCAACTGGCATGAAATGACTTTTCACATTAAATCAAAGAAATTAGTAAACGTTTGATACAATATGATTTAATTAAATAATGTTCATTTTTTTCCTAATGCAGCTGGCAAAATACTTAGACCGTGATCTTTTCAATTCCTCTCTAATAGGGAGAGTGTGAGCTAGTAGTGCCAAAATTGATTACGATTGAAAATTACAACAAGATATATATATAATCTTGTTCAAATTTTCAATCGTAATTAACATGCTTTTTTATTCATCCACCTCAAGTTCAAATATATTTTTTGAACTTGTAGTGATGGCACTTGATGTTAATACACAGATTTTTCAAATATTAATTCACTAATTAAATTTAATTAATTAATTTTATTTATTTTTTTACATTCAAGTTGCATGTATGTAATAATAGATGGCGCCAGATGTAAAGCAAAATTTCAACTATATTTGTAAAGGACCTTTCTGCAATATAGTAAAAAAAGTAGGAATTGACTTTAAAATTTTTATATTACTTGTTTATGCCATAAGGGCTGCACTGACGTTATTCACTTAGCATTACCCAAGGGGCGTGTAACTTGAAGATTAGCTGTGGACGCGAAGTAACAATGCCCAGGCAACGTTCTACGAGCGTATTAGATCGGGACCTATGGTTTAAAAAGTGGATTTCGAACCACTACAAACATCCATGACTCGAACTCGAAATCTGTCGTACCGAGTGCCAGAGCTCTAGACACTCGGCCATCAGTCCCCATAATAATAATCATTTAACATTAATAATAATTTTAATGATTTCAGAATTTAAAAATAATGAGGACTTCGTTACATAATGCTTTCGAGTTAAAAAAAAAAATCTTGAGTAACAATAAGTTGATTTTATTAATTCTTAATGAAATACTTAAAAACCCAACAAATTATAATTTTGCGATTTGTAATTTTGCTTCCTCCTACGCACCACAAGAGCGCTCCCTGTGGCTCTCAGGAGAAATGGTCAGTAAGCCTCGAGACTCTCACCCGAGAGGAAGTACAGCGCAACTGGCACTGCTGCCAGAGAAAACGTTTAATACAGCTCAATCACGCGCTTCTGTTGATAAACGCTTAGCATGTAGTCTCTCATCCCGAGAGGAAATATATTCAATACAACCCTGCGTATTAGATGGCCTACAGAGGAAGTATATCCCGCGCCAACCTGAGTGTCGGGTTTTCGGCCTAGAAGTGGAATCCTTCCACGAATCTATAATTATATGTCTTTAAATGCAGTAAATATTGTCTGTCTCTAATTGTTTGTGTGTAGTGTTTGTGCTTGTGTAAAAAAAAAGGCTGTGTGTTCTCAAACCTGTGCCTCAATCCAGCCATACCCAGTTACAATCCAGGTGCTCCAATCCACAACACTGCAGTTTTAGATTTCTGAAAATAATTTTGATGAGTTTACTATTCGGATAAAAACATTCCAGATTTATTAATTCTTTCTGATCTCCATCGATAATTTATTAAAATAAATAAATGTTGCCAATCTTATGGAATACTTTGTTCTGAATCACAGTAAAAAATTTATGTGTCCTGTTGAATGGTTCGGTTTGTCGCTCTACGGTCATCTTATGCATACTTTTATACCTACAGTTTGAAGTGGATTTCGAACCACTAACAAACATCCATGCCATCGCCAGGATTCGAACCTGGAGCCTGGTACCAAAGGCCAATCTTATTGAATGAGTACTATGCATGTATATATATATATGTGTGTATGTGTGTGTGCGTGTGTGTGTGCAAAAATTTGTATGCATATATGTGTGTATTTCCAGTGAAAATATTTTATGTAATTGTTCTAGATTTTTATTTACAATAAATGAATACTAAGAAATAAAAATTGTAACGCGCTGTTTCCTTATGAGCTTCGTTTCAGTTTCAGACTGAACTTTCACTAGATCAATGTAGCTGACCGCATAAACTTGACTCTGGATGTGTAGCAACCGTGAGAGGATCTATCATTTTTTAAAAATGTAAATGTTTGTTAGTTGTAATTGAGGCTTTTTTGCAGCCGTTGCTTTTAAGTCATTGTTTTGCATTGCATGAAATAAATAATATTATGCAGCTGTACTTCAGACTTATTCTTATAAGAACTACGTCTTAATGTAAAACTTAGCGTTGCTGGTGAAATAATTGAAATTTGAATCTTCTCTCGATGTAAGGAAACTTGAGCCAGCCGAGGAAAATTTGGGTGGTATAAAAAGTTAAAAAACAGATGCAAAAGAAATGAACTTACGCTTTTTGATTGCCAAACTTTTAACAACTCAGCCGGTTGACAACATATAGTTTTTAGCCTTATAAAAATAATTAGAACTTTAAACTCGAATGTTCTCAGATTTGGTATCGCAGGCTTCGGGTTCGAATCCTAGCAGTGACATGGATGTTTGTGAATGGTTCGAAATCCCCATTAAACAATAGGTCCCAGTCTGTTCAGCCCTTGTGTGAACAAGATTAAGAGTGGAGCGGCAAACCAGTGTTCTCGGAAACTACTAAGAATTAGGTACTTTAACCACTAAATATCCCAGTTGTGACCTACACATAATATAAATTTCTATAAGATTGATAGATTGGTCAGTTTGTGAACTTTTCTTTTTTTATACCAGCTCTTGCGTTCTCTAAAATTTAAAAAACAATTAAAAGTTATGTAGCTATTGTTAAGGTGAATGGTTTTTTTGGTTTTTTTTTTTTTTTTTTTTTTTGTATTAATATGAATTTTCATAAATCAACTTTGTACACGTTTTATTAATTTTACTTCTTTTATTTAAAATATGTGAAGAATTCGAAAACAATCAAAAATAGAGTAAATTAATCATTAACTTCATAGGTCCATGAATATCAATCAAAGAAAATAAGTATAGAAGAAAATAAGTGAAAATTACTTTGATAATAAATTTCATATGAGTATTTCAATTTAAAAAGTTTTAGATCAGTAACGATAATCTATAGCAGGGGTCTCCAAACTACGGCCCGCGGGCCAAAATCTGGCCCGGCAGTGTCTTCCCTCCGGCCCAGATGACAGCGAATAGCTTATTGTTGCTGTAATAAGTTGAGTAAAAAACACAGAATGATAATAACTCGGATTTATTTATTTTGCTTGGTAAAGCTTAATGACAAGCATAATATGCAGAAATTTAACTTAAGCATAACAACTAACTGGAAATTATAGATAATGGCAGAAAATGAAAACGGTTTTGGCCCTTGGTACTTACTGAGTAAACAATATGGCCCTAAGGCTGAAAAGTTTGGAGACCCCTGGTCTATAGTAACTGTAAAATAGTATATCTAGAAATGAGAGAACTACAATTATAAAAAAGCTATTTATTAACAAGAATAAGTATACAAAAGCAATCAATACGTATGAAACAATTACAAAAAAATTATAAAATTAAAAATGGATCACTATCAGTCTTTTGTAATAAGTAGATATTCGAAAATACATAAAACTGTTGACCAAATCATAAAATAGACGTCATTGGTGTTTGGCGACTTTTTTATGGCGCCAACTGGGCGATAAGTCGCTAAACGTGGTAACTTCACTTCAATTGCAATTGTAGTTCAAATGTTTGTAATTCAAAGTTCACTTACTTACGATCGTAACCGTTACTTGGCGCACTTTGGCGAATAGATTTTTGACGCCAAAACTAACGGCCCCTATTCTGCGATTTTAGCAAACTGTGAATAATAATATCATTCTTCAATAAGTAGTACTATAACTAGAAGTAAATTATTTTATCGATAAATTGCTTCTATTTCAAATATAGAATATGGATCAATTCCAAATATTTTACAACATTATAGATACTTTTCTTATATTGTTCTCAAAACCAAAAAAAAATGGAGCATCGTATAAATCCTCCAACCATATCGGTTCTTTTATAATCACCCTACTGGTACAGATGGTAAGGAAGGAAAAGTAGATGGTTCATTTACGGCTTTTGTTGATGAACGGAACTGCTGGGTCTATGATCAGATGGATCTTGAAACAAATCGATGACGATGATGCTGGTCTTGCTTTTGGTTCAAGGATTGTTTTTTGATCTAGTTCATGATTATGCTCCCTGCTGTGCACACGCTCGTGATGGCTTTCAGGTTTGTTCACTATTATTATTCTCTCGTGAAAAACCCTGAAAAAATCAATCAGTTTCAGAGAATTGGAGGAATTATAATTATATGAAAATTCAAAAAAATAGAATACTAATAGGAAAATTTTTAGAACAGGCAATTTAAGGATGATGTCATGCATTAACTAATAGGAAGCTATTAGTTAATGATACCATACATAACTAACGGATTTAATGCATTAATGGACAACAATCTGTGTTTCGTTTAAATTAAACACGTTTTATTTAAATATTTTAAAGTAAAGATTCATTTTTATCGATAAAAAGTCAGTGCAATCGTTTATTTGCCCTATTAACTCATGCAAGTGGGATCTCTGTTTATGCATGATTCGGAAATAATGGGATATTTATTTTAAATTATTTCTCTATTATGTGTGTATTTATTATAAGGTGAGCACATATTTTAGCTACCGCAATTTCTTCATCAAGTTGACGTTCCCACTAAAAATCTGAATAATACAATTTTTTTCAGAAAAAATTGCAAATTGAATTGAAGATTAAATTTTAATTTCCAAAATTGGTGCCTCTCCACCATTTCAGAAAAATAAGTATTAAGTTATTCGTATACAAGAAAGGCATTAAAAAAGAATACTAATATTCTAGCTTCTTTTAAGAATTTTATAAACTAACATTATAATTTTTGATCCTGATTGCCGAATGGCTAACGCTCAGGCGCTGGATGTTTTAAGTGGTTCGGAATCACTTTTAAGCCAGGTCCCGGCCTAATATACTACTACTACACACCGCACCACATCACTGTGCCTAAAAGCTGAGTTGTCCCTATATAGTTTGGAAGGATGTGGGTGAACTGAAGTCGAACTGGGCTCTGTGACGTTCTTACAGTCATATGAGAGACTGGAACTATGACTTAAAAGTGGATTCCGAACCACTAGAAACATCTCAGGGCACCTCCTGGACTCAAACCCGAAACCTGTGGCACCCAGCACAAGACACTCGGTCATTCAGGCCCCAAGGTCTAATATGATTGTAGAGCGTTGGGCGTAGAGTTGACATAATACTACCTCATAAAAAAAAACCTCTCCTGTCTCGAAATCTGACAGTAGACAGGCAGTCTTGGTGCTTGGTGTTCTCATTGGTGCTGTTGCTCAATGAAGAAGAAATTAATTATTTAACAGTTAACACAGTAAAATGAAATATTTTAAAGCAGTACTTTTTTCAAATCGTGTGAAAATGAATATTTGGATTGAGATAATGTGATCAATAATATCAATCAGTCTTCTATTCAGGATATCTGAATCTAAATCAGTTAATCTTTTCTAAAATGACCTCATTATTGTGAATTTTGGTGGCAATCTTCAAGCTATGAAAAAGCCACTTTGGTTGCAGCAATTTAACGAAAAAAAGTCATTTATTTTGTGTTTTTATTGATACATGGTTAAATTCTCTCCTTAAATTCATAATAAAAAAAGGGCGTCAACGACCTAAGTAACTGCAAGTTATAAAGACAACTGTCTAAATTATCACTTCATTTTTTTTCAGTTTTATATTTTTCAGTATTCGATGTAATTTTTGATCAATTCAAGTTAAAACAAAGTAAGACAAACTAATTTTATAACAATAAAAATAATGTAATAAATACTATTTTCAATTTATTTGTCCCATTATTATTTATGTTGGCCCATGACCAAGTAACTAACGCTCTGCCTCTGGGTATTACAGGTTCCGAGTTCGAGTCCCGGTGGGGCCATGGGTGTTTATAGTGGTTCGGAATCCAATTTATACCGTACATACCGGTTCAACGACTGCTACTACTACACCACACCCATCACTGTGCCTAGAGCCGAGTAGTGCCTATACAGTTTGGGAATGATGTTGGTGGTAGAGCATTGGGTGTAGAACTGTCAACCCTATCCTGCCTAAAGAAAAACAACTCCTGTCTCGATATCTACCAGTAGATAGACGACCTTGGTTCCACCATGGGGTTGGTGAGCCATTGAAGAAGAAGAGGAATTATTATTTATCTGCCGCAGTGTAATAACTCAGAATTTAAAGAACAAAACCCACTTAAACTTATCATTATAAATTAAAATATTTAGATATTTATGTTTCTTCTACTTTAAGTTATATCTGTATTTATTAATGATTTTTTGCATCATACAGTTAACTAGACACAACAATCATCACTATTTTAGCTGCTTTTACAAAAAAGAATGCTCAGAGAGTTATTACTATTATACTATTGACATTCCTCCATACATAAATATTCCCGAAAACAATTTCATTTTGCGAAATAAATCCATAATTTATCTTGTTATTCCTGATCTCATTAGCTTCCACACTTTCTTACAAAAATTTACGGGGCTTCAACATCCCAAGGCAAAAGTCATAAAAGAAAGAAGTTAAATAAACAATGTTACAACAAATAGGAACTTAAATCTCTTGTGACGCTTACAAATTTTTCCCCAAGTATTTATTTTACATTTAAAAGAAAAATAATAAATACAACTTTATTAGCTTCTTGAATATTTTAAGTAATCTGAACCATAAATTTAAGGATTTAATAAAATACCGACCGAATAAGAAAGAAAATGAATTCGAATATCATTATTAAACAGTTCCTTACTCTAAAAGAATAATTTGATTGAAATTGATGGTGAAACATTTAACGTCAATCAAGAATTTCCTTAAACGGAACAGCATTTTTAAACTGTCTATTACATTTCTTATCTTACGATACAAATTGTCTTCCTATTTTCTGATATTTAACCATGCGTGAAATAGGAGATAGAGGATCAGATATAACAGTAAGTATAAATATTCGTCACTTGCATACAAGTAATTAGAAGTTTTATGGAATCTTAGCTGGATCATTTCATATAACATTGGTTCTAGAGTAGGAT